>AYEL01065804.1:0-61167 GCA_000484575.1 Olivierus martensii
ATTTAGTTTGATTTTTATAATTTCCTTAAATTTAATTAATTATATTTTATTTTCTAATTTTTAATATTTAAAAACGAATAATAATTTTACAAAATTTAACATATATCTGAATTTTACAAAAAAACAACGGAACATGTCTAGATATGTAATTTTTCTGGATAAGTGCAAATTTTTGCTTTAAGATCAACTTCTTTTGAAGATAAATTCACAAATGTTTATGCTTACTGTTAGCAATAGAACATTTTATAGCAAACTAGCACACAGTTCTCCACTCCATACGAAAATAGCTTCTTGATAGTTTATACTCTATTCAATTGATCTTATGCTTTCAATTATGAATCTATTTATATTAAATATTAGCTTACTGAACTGATGCTTTGAATTCTGAAATTTGATATTTTTCAATATTAAAACTTTTCTTCGTTGTTCTTCATTACTATGTTTGAAAGGCTAACCATTAATTTCGATTAGATATCATAACACATCAAAATACTTTGTTGTATAATATGTTATACGAAATATTATATAGCAGAGAATTTTCTTAGTGATTTTTCGCTTATAACTTAATAATCAGATAAACTGGAGAAGTGTGGCTCCTTTTTAAGATATCGATAAATACTTGAATCTTTCTTTATATGCACGTAACTACAATTTTTAGATCGAAAAATTTCTTTAAAATGACTTTACCATTTCTTAGTTGACTGAAAAGTGTTATCAAACTGACTTTTTTAATAATTTGATGCCTTAACAGTTATGTTTTCCTGATAGATCATAAATGAGGTTATTGCCAGTGACATTATAAAATATGGCTATGCCAGGATAAGAATTTAATTCAATAAATAATAATTTTAGAGATAATTTTAGCATATTTACACGATTTTTATTCGATATCTCATAATATTTCAACTATAAATATTATTAATATAGTAATATTTGCTGTAAAATCTTAATTCTAGGAAAAATGTAATAAGCTCTACATTAATAACTGTTAAAAATAGAATAATTTCGTGAAACATAAAAAATTAATATGATACAACAAACTCTAATATTTATATGAAGATAAATCTAATCAAAGATTATATCTACAGTTTAATACCAATAATTTATTATAAATTTTGAAATCTAAGAAATTCTGAAAATTATAAAAGATATCAAGAATATAAAGAGGATCGATTGTAAAACTACAGATATATTTTTTTTTGGTTAGGTTAAGCCACCATATCCTCGTGGGATATTCTTTAACTGGCGGCGGCCACTTATAGAACCCATCACAGGCTAGTCAACAACCATGATGGGGTCAACCGGATGGTTGAAGGATGGGACTCAACGGGCCGAGCCCGGATCCTCCTGAAAAGCTGGAGGTGTGGGACCAGGATTTGAACTCGGACCTCCAGGGTGGTAAGACACAGCTTTACCAAACGGTAATCCGGCCGACTATATTTTTTATTGCATGTTATTTAATCTTTGTTTAAGAGGAAAAAATATTATAGGAATAGGATAATGAATCATTAATACAAATAATATTGATCTTCAAAAAAAGCTAAGGAAGAATAAATAAATAAGATAATTGTGGGCCAAACTAGTGATATGTGTCACTAACTGTGGACACGCTAGTGATATATTTTAGAATATTTCGAATGTCCTTTGTTAAAGCAGATTCTAATATTTATTATTATATTCGGTAAGATCTAAGCTATCGAAGCACCTAACATTTACTTTTATTAGTAGCGCTAAAATTTTATAATTGATTTTAACAAAGAATGCGTGCTGTCCGTTTGCCCCACACTATTGGGCAAACGGACATCTGTTTACTTAATCACTAGTATCACTGAGAGAACAGCGGTAAACAAAACATGGATCATTTCTATTTTCTATACATAATGGATGATGTCTTTTCAAATAATAGAGGTCTTGCACACAATTGACACTATTTTTATATAACATTCTGTATGCCTGGCAAATGTTTTCTTTATTGAAGTTTAAAGAAGTTACAACAGAAATTTATGCCACTTGGGTGTCTTTCCACTAGTGGCATCAGCTTTGTTAATTTCAATTTCCTCTATCTTAAAAAAATATTTTGTTGATCGAATTTGGGAAACTCTACATTGGAGAAACTCGCCTTCTTAATGTGTTATTTAGAATAATATATGTTTTAGCTACAGTTATTAATAGCATTCCGTCAATTTTAAAAGCTTTTACAACGAATATCACGTTTTCTTCCCACTAATTATCATCGATTTGAATTTCTTTCATCATTACGAATCATATCTGTAAAAGTGTAATTAACATAAAGAATGCCAGTAAATAATACGCGATATAAGAATACAATCTATTAAGAGAATATAATAGAATGCAACCTATTAATATAAATATAAGCCATCTATAAAAAACATTTGATAAAATGCACATTTTAAACTATAAATGGCAAAAAACACACGTGTCCTTTTGCCCCCACAAAGATGTGTCCGTTGCCCCATCATCAGTTTTGCACTTTAAAGCTACAAAACTAAAAAATAAATTTCAGCAGCACATTAGTGAGCACGACTAACGATTGGAAAGGCTTTTAAGTTACTAAGTCGCCAAGCATAACATTTTTGAAACTACGATTAAATATAAAACCCTTATTTACTAAAACATAAATATTACTTCATGGCGAGTTTAAATGAAAATTTCTTGCCTGATAAAGCTTTTAAGCTTAATTAGAAATTTCTTTAACATTTCAATGGATTCGTTTGGCAAAAAATAAGCACATATGTATACAATATTAAATGCTTCTAATATGTAGTTGCCAGTTTTAATATCCTAAATATTGCTTAATTTCATTAATGATGTCCGTTTGCCCCACAGTTACCTTAATATATTTTCAATCATAGATTTTTCTTATTAATTTTATACAAAAATTTCACAAACAGAATAACTCCAAATTATATAGTGATCAACTAACTGAATAAACATAATTTCGAAATATTTAGATTTATTCGGTCATACTGCTGAATTTTACAAAGGAATTAATATATATGACGGCGTTTCATAATGAACGAGATTGCCAACAGAAGGAAAGAAGTCAGCGAAATATTGAAGAGTGAAGTTCAATGAGCTGGATCGAGACCTCTCCTGAAAAATCTGGTATTCCAGATGGAAATCTAGGTTGTTTCCATATGGCAATTCTTCCGAATAATTCAAGAAAGATTAATATATTAATAATTTAACGATTATTGAAAAATTAAATTCAAGTACATGCTTGGTATGAAACAATAAACAGATTTCAATCATGCTTTCTTGAAGTGAAGCATTTGATTCTTTAAAATCAAAAGTAATGAAAATTTACACATTACTAAATCATAAAATACAAAATTAATTCATTCACATCATTTATAAATGTAATAAAATTGTGACACGGTCGTTAAAATATTATACCAGGGGAAATAAATACTGCACATTATGCTTTAATTAAAATTAAGAAAGAATGTAATATGCAACTGTTGCACTGAGATCAGTTGGGTTATATATTCATTATCAATAACTACAATATATCTGGATTTATTAGAGTCCCATAATTGATTCCAATAATCCTAATGGCACGTAAATGATTTATCAGATGGTCATCAGGCTGACAAGTCTTGTATTGCTCTAAAATTTTTTTATAATTACAATATATTCTTCTTTCTGAATTTTAATTCAGTTTCTATTTTTTTTTCAAATTTTAACTAACAGGACTATTCAAGTTCCCACGGGCCGCTCGGACCCATGATAGAACTGGCCATCAAGTGAAGAATAGGGTTCAACGATCCCGGCCAAGATCTCGTTTGAAAAAGGTAATGGTGTGCGATATAAGAATTGAACCGAATCTTTCAGATTATCAGTGAACGCTTAACCGCATGGCGTCTGCCGAACATAATTGCAATATCAGTATTTGAAAAGTTGAACTGAAAAATAAAAATAAATATAAATGATAAGATCAGCTGGCCGAGTGGTTATATGCTCGCTTGCAATCTGGAGGGTCCGGTTCAATTCTAGGATCCCGTATCTCAAGACTGTTTCCGAACTGGTTTGGATCTGATTTATTAAATATACCATTCTTCCGTCGGCGGAATGGCCGCGGTGGAAACGTATTGTGATCCGAGTTCAATTCTCATATCCACACCTCCAAAAATTTTTCAGGAGTGATTCTAGTCGTTGAACCCCATTCTCTAACTGACCACTGGCCCATTAGGGATGTGACACTTTGTGCCGGCACTGATATGCCTTACCATTTAGTACCCACTTGATGGAAAACGGTGTAAAACACATAGAAAAAACACCCATATTTATAACCAAGCTACTGGCTTAAGATGACACTAGACTTTTGTCAACAGATAGTGTTATTTTCCACTGTATTAAGTGGCAGAGCAAAATAGGCCTCCACCATAGGCGAAGACGAAGAACCTTGCGAAGAAATCTGTTGAATTGTAGAGGACAGGGATCCATCTGGTGGGCCTTCACTCTAAGAATAAATTTTCCAAATGATAGGACTTGGAATCGCCGGTATTTTTTTAACTCTTCTTTATAATCAGTAAGATTATTAAGGGGGGGGCTGGTTCCAATCATGGACTGCACCCACACCCACAGTGAAGGCCGATGATGAAAGGCAGGGATGGCAAGGTTGGGCTCGGAATCCCGATATATCTTTTCATGAGATGCCAAACCCGAGACGCTAACCCGGGTTCTTCCATCCGGCGGCGCAATCAAGTTGCCGGGATTGTTGGAACTTGGTATTCTGAGTGTTCTAACCAAAGCGTTTCCACGCGGCCAATCCGGCAACGGTAGATTATGCATTCCTACTTAATATGTAACAAAGAAAGCAAGTAAAACTTAGAAAGAAGAAAACGGTCACAAGAACTTTTTCTTATTTTTCTGCTTAACAACATAATTTAATATTGTATTGTTAAGCATAGAAATTGTGTTTGTGTTATTGTGTTAAGTTTAACCTGCTTAACAACACAATTTAATTAATATTGTGTTGTTAAGCAGGTTATTAACATAATTTAACCAAATTTAATTGTGTTTTATAACAACACAATTTAATTTGGTAAGTTAACTCAAATTTTGTGGTCATTTCTGAACATTTATATAGAAAAATAATTGGATCGTTATATTTTATGCAATCAGTAAAAATAAACTATTAATTATTGTATTTTCCTTATCAATCTAATACCATGTATTTGGATCATCATTTTTAGACTTTGGCGTTTTACTTTGCAATTTTGAATATTATAATTATTTTATGAATTTTTGTGTTATCTTTTACGCTAATCTAAGTCGATATCCAAATGATTATTCTCTTCGATTATATTCCATCTTTTCTTTGGACTGCTGCGGGTTTATCCATTTTTCCCTGTCTTTAAGCATAAAATTCAACATGATATCCAGCATTTTTTCGTATAATTTATATTCTATATTCTGTTTTCATCAACATCTTATTAGATTTTACTTTTGAAACTACTGTATCTCTAAATAAACAAATGCAATATAAGAATTCAAGATATTTGCGAAACATTATTTCAGCATGATTTACTCCGCTGATTGAAACAATGAAAAAAATTATAAAAATATAAAAATGATTTTATGATGCTATTAAGACGCAATATAATAATTCAAGATATTTGCGAAACATTATTTCAGCATGATTTACTCCTTCGCTGATTGAAACAATGAAAAAAATTATAAAAATATAAAAATGATTTTATGATGCGATTATTTAAAAATTGACCCAGAAATAGCATTTTATCTTAGAGGCTATCATAGTAATCATATTTTAGGAAAAATTGGAGTGATTAATTATATTTATTCGAAGAATCCAATCTAAAATTTTATTTAAATTAATCCAGTTTATTTTTTGTAAACACTGAGAATGAACCTAAAATAATTTGAGCCTTCAAATAATTTTTGGTCTACCGATGGCATAACAATAATAAACAGCACATCAATGAAAATAACAATAAATTATATAATGTGCTGGATTGTGATGCATTCATATCTTGCAAGGAGTATCACTACATTATCTGAATGATGATTTTAAGTTTACGTTTACGTAAAAAAAGGTAATCGTTTAGAATTCCTTTGAGAAAGCAATTGAAAATATTTTTATATTCAACAGATCAATACATTTATAAAATATTTAATTCTTAAAATATTGTATCAAGAATAAGTGCATACAAATTATATGTAATTTCAAAAAAAAAAAAAAAAAAAAAATGAAAATAACACTAAATTATATAATGTGCTGGATTGTAATGCATTCATATCTTGCAAGGAGTATCGCTACATTATCTGAATGATGATTTTAAGTTTACGTTTACGTAAAAAAAGGTAATCGTTTAGAATTCCTTTGAGAAAGCAATTGAAAATATTTTTATATTCAACAGATCAATACATTTATAAAATATATCTTTGAATAGTAAATTAATAATAAGTGGAGGAACATGTAATTTACTGAATTTTAATTCATTATTCCATTTTGTTAGAATACTGTATATTTTAGCCAAATTTTTGAAGATGGTACTATGAGTTATTGTGAAACTCCTTCAATATAACATTAATAGAATATTTTGTTTAGAATTTAGTTTGTACATTAATATCTAACATTTTAAATCTTTAATCCTTTTTAATAAATAATAAATTGCTATAATTTTCTCACTACCAACAAATTGTTAATTGCCAGTCTTTAGTAAATAGTAGAAAAGCCCAAGAAATTCTATATTAGTCTGTCAATAAATGAATGTAAACAGAATAAACTTTATTAGATAATTCATATTTTCAATTCACAATGTATAAAAATTTTTTTAGCTTTTATTATTTTCACTTTTATCACTTTTTGAGCAATTTTAATGTTTTTATATTGTCAATTTAGCTACAGAAATGTGGCAATTTGACAATCTTCATTAATTATACTTTCCTTTATTTCTTTGAGGTAGAATGAATTATCATTGCTCACGTTTTCTTACTTATTATTTTTACTTATACTATAATTTCATATAAATGAATTATATAACAAGCCCGATAGAAACTTATTTTAAGCTACAGAAATCAATACAGTAGTCTTCAGTGAAATTCGAATTAGCACGATCATCACGAAAACTATCAATTACTTAATTTCAATGTGTATAATATTAAATCCCAGTTCGTGATTCAACGCATAAGCTCATTACTAATAAATGTATAATTATTTCAATATTATAAAATTTAATATAAATAAATCTGTATGTTTAATCTTTTTAAGGTTATTTTCTTTTAAATTGTCTTTAAAGACAATTTAAGATATTTTACATAATAATTTTTCAGCAATAAGTTATTAGCACTTTATAAATTTAAAGTAATGAATTTTATAGGAAATGAATTTTTATTTTCTTTTAAATTGTCTTTAAAGACAATTTAAAATATTTTATATAATAATCTTCCAGCAATAAGTTATTAGCACTTTATAAATTTAAAGTAATGAATTTTATAGGAAATGAATTCTTTGCTAAATAATTAAATCGGTTGGATGAGTAACGATAATTACAAATAGATTTAGAGAGATTCTATGGATGGATAAAATGCTTTTTAATGCATAATCTTCTAATCATCGTATTTTAATTATCCATTTTTGATATTTCCTATTTCTGATTTTGTTTAACTTAGACAGTAATGATAATTACAAATAGATTTGGAGAGATTCTATGGATAGATAAAATGCTTTTTAATGCATAATCTTCTGATCATCGTATTTTAATTATCCATTTTTGATATTTCCTATTTCTGATTTTGTTTAACTTAGATTATAAAATGAATTATATATATATACATTTTCCATTTAATGAATTATTCAGTAAAATATTTGATATAATATTCATGTGTAAAATATTAGTATACTTGCCAAGATATGACTTCGATTATAAATAAGTTTTCAATAAAACATTGAAACGTTTCCAAATCGGTTAGGCAGTATAATTCATTTTTTTGTGAATAGAAATTTTTTCTAATCATAAATAATTATTGGATTTATATAATTTTCTAAAATTTTAAATAATCAATTAAATTATTCCTTAAAATAAATATATAATTTTATTTTACTATAAATTCCTTATATAGAAATTCTTGGATTTACAGGTTTTATTATTAGCTAAGAAGCATTTAATTATTATTCAAGAAGTTTATTCTCAATTATTATTGATTACTTTCAGTTTTAATTTCATAATGAAATCTTTAAAATCTAATATCGATATTAAAATTTGATAATTATAATAAACAAATTCAGTTTTTACTACAAATAATTCAATCCTGTTATATCTTTAATTATAACAGCTATCATTTAAGCTAGAACTGTACAGAGAATAAAAAATTACAAAATTAAATTAATTTTAAATTATTTTTTGTTAAATGTAAAAAATAATTTTTATGAACTATTAAATATATATTAATTAATAATAATAATTTTATTTCAGTTCATTTTGTCAATGATTGGATGCCTCATGTTGAATATTTCAACTTTTATAATAAAGCCACCTGTTCGTTATCCACATATGCATACACTTCTGAATATGATTTATAGTTGCATCCATTTCATTGCTTTCACTGGATATTTTCATTATTTGCAATGGAATCATTCATATCCAAATACAACAAGATTGAAAGAAAAGAAATCGTTTTAATTTGATTTAATCCATTGTTGTTTTTCTTTTTAACAATGTTCTTGTTTCTTATGAAGTTCATATCCTAAAACAGTATTTTATTAAAACTAAAAAATATTATATTTGTTGTAATAATTCAAAAACCCATTCAGCATTTTCAACACTGCCAAATAAAATATTGAAAATATTTTTATATTAAGAAATAACAATAAATTATATTTTAACAAGAAAGATAATATTATATATCAAATTTGTAATTAATGAAAACAGAATTTTCATAATATCTCTAACAGATATTTTGATCTGATATTTTGAAATTTTTTACATATTTATATCTTATATATTACTTTTAAATTAAATGTATGTCTTATGATCTTTGAAGCAATAAAAAATTTTTGATTTTATTATTGTTGTTGTTTATTATTTTCACTGAAATTAAGTAATTTTGATATTTAAATCATAAAAATATTGATTCACAAAAAATATAGTCATATCAAGCAAGAAATATTTCAACAATATAAAATTTTATAAATTTCCATTCATAGCATAATGCAAATATAACAATAAGAGGGAATACTATATCTGTTTTTTTTAATAAGATTAAGGAGAGATTGAAATAAAATAAATAATATCTATATACTCATATAATCCAAATACACTCAAATGCTATAAATTTAGAGAAATCATTAGAAATTTTCATGTTTTTTCATGAATGTTTTTAGCTTTTTGGAGTCACAAAACACTTAATTGAAACATTTTGTGATATATCTATAGCAAAATCATAATGTTTATATAAGGCAACACAGTCTTAAAATTAACAATAAAAATATGCATGAAATTCTTAATATATATATATTTTTTTTTTAAATTCATAGGTTACATATATTCCTGTATTTCATAAAACACTTGTGACAAGTTCACTGAATATCAGGTGTTCTGTGAACTTGTCACAAGTGAAAGAACCATTAAAGTAAAATAAAAGTGGATTTAATTTTTTAGTCAGTGCTACCAAAGCACAGTTAATGGAATGATAGATTGATAAGTTTTATTTTATCTATAATTTTATTGAAGATTTTTTTACATTTATTTTTTACTTAAATAATTTTTATTAATGAAACATTGAAGTGATCAGTTTTATATTTTTTTAATAATATAATTTCAACTATATATTTAATTTTTATTTTTATTTACTAAGATATTTTATGAATTATATGAAAAAGATTAGAATTCCCAAAATATTCCATGCCCACTATCAATCCTTAGAAAATATATAAATAATAATTTAAATATCATAAAATAATAATAAACTGAAAAGGTTTAAAATATTCACATAAAAAGTGATAATTTTAAAATAAAATAATATAAAAATTTTAATTTAATAAAATTCACATAAAAAGTGATATTTTTTTTAAATTATTTGTTTAGTTTTTTTATACTATAACATTTTTAGGCCATAAGAAAATTATATTAAAAACCTTCCCCAGCCATATAAACGTAATATAGTAATTAATAAATATACTCATTTCCTAAATTAGAAAATGATAGATTAGTATTTTTATTTTAATTAAAAATGTTTTATAAGATTAATTTCGAAAATTGCCTAATATACTGTATAAAAATCAAACACTTCAAAATCAGTTGGCATCTCTAATTATTTCTATTCAAATTTCCACAATTAAATTTAACATTTATTGAAATGCTAATAAGTAAGGATGATAATTATATTGTATATTTAAAATCTTTTATAGAATTTACGGATTTAAAAAAATTTGTTTCTGATGTTATTACACGAAAATGGACTTTTTCAATTATAAAAAAAAAATGATGCACTTTATGAAAAAATGTGGACATTTCTTATACGTTGCATGTTAATATTCTGTACACTGCGTTTGGAATTTTTTTTGCTTTGGAGATCTCTACCTATGTTTTGTATTAGTAAATTAAATCTCTCAGATCATGTTGCATTTGTAATTTCATTTTGAAATTTAAATAAAATATCTTATAGTATTATTTAGGAAATCAAAAATAATTAGCAAACCTCTTTTAATTGCCAGAAAAGTAGTGAGAAAATAGTGTAATTTTCTGTATATTTATTTAATTTAGAATCCAATCGGAGGTAATAGTTAATATTATATTAAAAACAGATTAAAAAAAAAACAAATTTATTGATATCTTAGATTTTTCGGGTCTTAATACTTAAACAAAAATCTACGATTTTTTTATGATTCGATATAAATTTTTATCATAAATTTAGACTTATTAATGTCAATCAGATTATTTTGCAAACTAACGTTTCAATTTCTGAATATTAAAATAACAAATATTTGAATAAAATTTAGAATTCTAAATTACGAAATAATTATTTGATAATTTTTTATGTATCAATAAATAATGTGGTTATTTTTCCATAAGTAATAGTAATGAGAAGTAACAAATCGGAGATTTCTTCGTAAACATATCACATTCTAATATATTGAGAATTTTAGTATAGCAGTAAGTTCAGAGGATGAAAAATTTTAATATTCAGTTACAAAACTGTTGCCAGAATGGCGCACAATTTTATATTATATAATATTCCATAAACATATTAAACTGCTGGATTTTAATACTTTTGATAGTGGTTACAAACTTAAGAATCGTTATATTAAATTTTATTGATCTATGGAAATTTATGCTAATTTTGAATTCTTTTATTTATTTTTTATTTTTTGTTAAATCACTAGCTTGTCTGATGATTACATATGAATACACAGAGGGTCATCCGAACTGGATATATTACGGCTGGTAAGTTTTCCATTCGCGAAAACATGTTCTTTTGTATGTAGATAGATAATCATAAAAATAAATTCCGAATCAGTCTCGCAAATATACATCGTATTGCTATTTTTTTAAGTATGCAGAAAAGAGAAAAAGTATAAAAATAAAACGTTGCGCGGCAAATAAAGTACAGTATTGAATACTTAAACGAAATTGCAACAAATAAAACTGCATCAATGTCATAACTATGGAAAAGGACAAACTAAAAACATTTATAAAAGAGCGTTATAAATAATATAGATAAAAAAAAATTTTATATATCAGAAAAATTCGTAAGGTTTCATTTTAATAAATGTAACTGCTGTGACATCGGTTTTTATACTGAAATTTGTTTTGTTGAATTTTATAATTTATATTTTATAATAAAATATTTTATAATATACTGAAATTTGTTTTGTTGAGTTTTTTTGACCAAAATATTTCAACTTTTTCTCAAAGAAGAATCCTCTTTAAAATTAATTTTCTCTATATATCTCATAAGATTTAAAGATTTTATTTATAAAATGTTGATTTCTTTCGTAAATAATTTGATTTTTTTACTATTTTTATTATAGAACAAAAAACACGGAACTGAGTATATTGACCATAATTTAGATCGGAAGAGCGTCGTGTAGGGAAAGAGTGTAGATCTCGGTGGTCGCTTTTTGATAAAATATGACAGCGAAAGAAATTACTAAGCATTGAAAATAAATTTTCATTTTTGTAAATGTTTAGCAATACTGTATAAATAATAATTTGAGATCAGTGCCGGAGCTATATGAGGCGCCTTTGTGCAGAAACTGATTTGTCGCCTCTATAATAAATTATTTAGTTTTCAAAACTGCATTATTATTTTATAATCCGTATTAAATATTTATATACCTACCAAGGCAGCGGGATATTGAATCAAAAATATTGATATATTCTGAAAACTAAACGAAAAGAGTGATTAATTTCATTTATTCACCCTTTTTTATTTATTAAAAAGGTAAAATACAGTCGGATCCCGTTAATACGCGGTTCAGTAACACGGGAGTCTGCTTAACACGCGGTTTTACCATGGCTACCTTGGTAAGCAATCGCTTGTTATATCACTCCTAGACATATTCGTCATTAAGTAAAGTTTTTATGTGTATTTTAATAAAACAAGTTTTAAAGTAGATATTTTATTTTTTTCATGACAAACTGAAATCACACAGAAAATTCATATCAATGTTTAAACTTATATTATGGTTAATTTATATTAATACTGTACGGTACTGTAACTCTCGGTTCACTTAACTCGCAGTTTAGTATGGATCCCGACTACCGCGTGTTAAAGGGATCAGACTGTATTACAAGAAAAAAATAAAATAATTTCGAAAATGGTTATAATGATAATTGTCTAACTTTTGCACTGGAAAACCTTTCAACGATATTAGTTCGGTCTAAATTATCCAACAATCTACAGTATATATTTAGATCGTCGAATTTATCCAAGGATGTTCTAATTCTTCGTTTTCTATCGCAATTAATGATAAATTCGACAAACGTTCTTGGCTAATTACAGTACTGTAACTCGCGGTTCACTTAACTCGCAGTTTAGTATGGATCCCGACTACCGCGTGTTAAAGGGATCAGACTGTATTACAAGAAAAAAAATAAAATAATTTCGAAAATGTTGGTTATAATGATAATTGTCTAACTTAGCACTGGAAAACCTTTCAACGATATTAGTCCTGTCTAAATTATCCAACAATCTACAGTATATATTTAGATCGTCGTATTTATCCAAGGATGTTTGAATTTATCTAATTCTTCGTTTTCTATCGCAATTAATGATAAATTCGACAAACGTTCTTGGCTAATTGATGATGGTAAATAATTTTTAATTTAGAAACTGTAACCGGCAGCGACAAATAAATTCTTAACGAGAAATCTGTATTTGGAAATGAATCGATTAAATTATTATTGTAAATAAATTTCAGTACTGTACTTCTTTCGCTGTCATATTTTGGTCCAAAAAACTTTATAAAGTTTTTAATTCCTCGAAAAGAGATTGACCATCTATATTATCTATTAATTTTAAACGCAAATCTTCGCATTGTGGTAGCATTTCATTTTTGCCATATTACTTTAAACGTATCATTTCACTTCTCTAAAAGTTGAAATCGTTCGTTTATCGACATTAGATGTAGATGTAAAGGGGGAGCCTTTATAACCCAAGTACTGCGACCACTAATGGTCTATTGTGCACTTTATCGACATTAAGACCGAATCAGTTATTACTAAAAAATGAATTTTTAAAAGTTTCGTGGATTTTTTCCAGTCATTTTTTGGCGCCCCCTATAGTTTAACCTAATGCGATGCACAACTCGCACACTCACTTCCGCCGGCCCTGGATAAGTGAATTAATTTATAAGTATTTATATGTAAAAAAATTAAAACAACTTATTAATTTAAGAAAGTTTTTTCTATTATTTAATAATATCTACTTTATTAAGTCTACAACTTTTTTATTATGGTTAATATAACATTTTATATTAAGTAAAGTTATTAAAAAATATTTGAATAAATATTAGTTATAAATACTGGTATCTCTCGTATAACGCGATAGATAGGTTCCTAAAAAACACCGTGTGGTGTGAAACCGTGTTATATGAGACCTGGAGCCAATGCAAAAAAGGAAGTTACGTTCCAAATCCAATTAAAAACAAATAACTTTCTTTAATTTCACATAAGAAATTTAATTTTTATTAAGAATATTAATAATACGAAATAAAGAAAACATATACATAACACCCCCAAAAAACAATATACATAAAAGAAAAAATACTGTATACAGCCTATGCAACATTCATTATACATAAGACCCCCCAAAAAACAATATACATAAAAGAAAAAATACTGTATACAGCCTATGCAACATTCATTCAATAATTATATCTCCCTTACCAGTTATTCAATAAAAATGAGAACGTTTTTTTTTAACAGTATCAACTTCACTTTCTGAACTTTTTTCTGCATTTAAAGTTTGTGTATTTTCCGGTCGCTTTACAAAATCTGTAATCTAACCCGCTGCCATCCGCTACAAAGCAATCGTTCCTTAACACATAATCAAAAAAAAATTATGGATAAAAAGTTTTTTTTTCTATTTCACATTCCTCTATTAAAGAATAAAAATATTTTTTATCCAAGAACCGAACGTTTGTAACGCAAAACACTCAATGGTCGATGATTAACTCGATTTCAAATCGAAATCAAAAATAGACTGCGTATCGTCCTCTCACGGCCAATTAACGAAATTGCATTTATGATTAATTTTAACAAAGTATTTTCAATGATTGCATTTTATGTGTATATTGTGTATCCATAGTGTGGATAAAAAAAATGTATTAAGATACATTTATGTTGTAGAGGAATAAATGTAATTTTCTAAATGTGTTAAGTAAAAACCGTGCTGTAGCGTACCGTGTTATATGAGTGTTTCCGCAATTTCCTAATCGTGTTAGAGCGAAACCGTGTTATACGAAAGTTACTCGTATATTTGTTTCAGTCAAAAATTCGATTTAATTCAAACAATACTAATAAAATGCCAGGGAATCCCAACGCAGTATATGTTTTTGTGTAAACGGGTTCAAATTCGAAGAAAAAAATTACTCATAAAAAGGCAAGCATTTAAGCAGAGAATTGTTTTATACTCGCTGGGTTTTTTTGTGTTTTTTTTTCTCTCTCGAAAGTTAAAAAACAGCGATACTAAGATGATAGATTTAAATTTTCTAATAATTTTTGCGGTCGAAAAAATCAACCGATTTTAATATCGATTCCCATAAATTTTAAAAATCGAAATTATAAACCAGATGTTAGGATTTAAATTACGCTCTGCCTTTGTCAAATGTTTATATTTCGAAGAGGGTTGTTCCGTTATTGTAGGAGATACGAAAAATATAGCCATTCAAGGTGGTTAATAAAAAAAAATCTCGCCTTCGATGGTATTTTGTACTATTTTAGGTAGGCTACTCTACCGAAGTGTAATATACTATATATGGTCCATTTTTCGATCAGTTTATCAAGTAGTCGCATTCGATCTTTGAGTTCAACGTTATTTTCCATTTTGTAACGAGCAAACAGGGGACGCATTGTGAGATTTCCCGGATCTCACAAACAATCTTCTAACTGTGTTTATAGAAGTCGGACGGATGTACAGACACTTCAGTCATTCAAGTACTTTATCCAGAAAATACCGTCTTTCATTTACCACCAGATTTACTGTTTATACCAATGGGTAGGTATTTAAACATTCGACAATTTGTTCCTTTAGAATGAATTATTCGCTGTTATTCCTACTTTACAGTTAACAATAACGGAATCTATAAAGTCCACTTGACCTTAGTGTCAAGGTAGAATGCTGGTAAAATTATTATGTAGGAATTATTCCACTTAATCGACAACATCCGCCTATTCGAAATTACTCCGAGTTATAGTCGTAAAAAGTGATTCAATTCGACTGTGGATCTAAGAACATTTTTTGAGGCACGAAAAAAATATTAAATACTTTTCGAATAGGTTTGGAGTCTCTTCCTCTAGTCCCCATCCATCCGCCACCGATTTAATTTATGAAAAAATGTTATATTTTTTAATCTGTAGTTAAGGGCGATCCACAGAGCATCGACAATCTTTCGCCATGTTAGGCCGATAGATAAAGTAAATAAATGAGAGTGATAGAGGATGGATTGACAGTCTACGATTCCTGTTACCGGGAATGTGTAAGAGAAAGTTTGTTTAAAATTAAAGTTTATCAAATCTTTGTTTTCGTATTAAATTAGATTAAAACTTAATTTTATTTATTTAGTCCTTTAAATATTTTTAAAGATAATTTGATGAGTGGAGAAAAAATTTGCATCTAAGAAAAATTAACGAAATTTTTAGATTTCGATAAGGCGTTAATTTATTAAAGCGTTTAAGTAGATAGCCCGTTAATACCTATCCAACCGAAAAGCATTTAATTTAATATATACGTATTATAAAAAGAGAAGAAACTTAATGTATTTTGTTATCGGCATTTTTTATAAATCGCTTTAATGCGAGATATTCATCTGTATAAGGAGGTCATAGGGCCTGCCTCTCGAATAGACTGGTGAATGAATTACGGGCGAGTGGTTGGCTGTATTTTTTTTTTATTATTATTATATTTATTTGATTTCTTTTTGTACCGAAACCAATGATTAGACCAGTGGTTCTCAACCTTTTTTCTGTTGAGGAACACATTTTAATATTTTAATTCTCAACCTTTTTTCTGTTGAGGAACACATTTTAATATTTTAAAATTTGGCAGCCGCCTAAATATTTTAAATAATAATTTAGATTTAACAACAAATTTTTATTATCTAAATATTTTAAATAATAATTTAGATTTAACAATAAATTTTTATTAACAAATATTTTAAGTAATAATTTAGAGTTAAAAACGAATTTTTATTAACAGATTATTATATTTATTCTTATTTATTACATTTAGATTACAGACATACTGGTACACAGGATCATTAAATGGCAACTCTTATTAAATTATAGCGCCTCCTGCAAATTTTGTCTTTTTTTAGAGAAACTATAATTTTAATTTAATTTTTAATCCTTAATTTTTAAATTATGAATGACGAAAAAGTTTTGGCTGTCGCAGAAATTCGAGGGTCAGATTTTTCTAACGATGTCCTATTTATAGAAATCGGTACAGTATTTGGACTGCAAAAGGGATATCATTCAATCACGTTTCACTTAATATATATATGATTCATACAATTACATATATATAATTCATTCTTAATTTTTCGCGGCAAAAGTTTGGCGGCACAGTGGTTGAGAACCACTGGATTAGACCATCGAGTCTCTCCTTCGATGATGATTGCGTTAGAATTTAACTCGGTGTTAAAATGCTGGCGATCTCGAAAAACAGGAAATTCGCCTTCAGCTTTTTTTTATGGTTATAACAAAATCTTTTCTATGTTCTTAAAAGGATCCCTATCGATTTTGCACTTTTGATTTTATCGATAGCGTGCTTGGATTAACTTGCACCAGATAATGCGATAGAATACAGTATGGCCAGAGGCGTACCCGAATAATGGTTAACGAGAAGTGTGAATGACAAATTTGCTGACTAAGCGTATTCGACTAAATAAAATTTGCTAATAAGTATCGCTTTTCGATAAAATATGCAAAAATTTATTATACCACCACCATAATAGTTTCCTTTATATAAAAATATGAAGATTTTCTAACCTTATTTTTCATCCAGTAGTCGAGAAAAAAATTTCAAAAAGACTCCTTACGCCATTCACGATTTAATTAATTAAAAAATTAAAAAAGTATTTTTAAATGGAAGAAAAAATTTAGAGCTATAACATAATACTGTATAAAATATTTAAAGGTAACGTATAAATGCAAAATTAGTGGTTATATCCTTCGATTAAAATCGAGACATTTTTTGAAGAATCATCCATTTTTATTGTTCGGCCTAATATTTTTATAAATTCAAATAGTAGGACTTAATTAAATTAGGGCAATTCCGATATATCGTATTACTTTCGGTTTCCGATATTTATTGGAAACCGAAAAGAATAATTTAACGCGGTAATCAATGGCAATTTTTTAAATATTTGGAGTTCAACATGTTTGGCGACTACCGGAATTTTATGACCAGTTACGCAGATTTTAAAGGTTTTATCGGTAGGAAATAGGTAGTTTCCGCACAACAACGACTCGTCTCCGACCCATAATTAAAAGAGAAAATCGTATCGGTAGTCGCTTCGGCCACTCAAAGTTAGTTCGAATCGCCGACACCAGATGCTCCATTATCGTATATTCTCTCTACTCTATCTTCTATCGTTTCTAATAAAGATAATCTATTATATTAAACGGCTGACGGCAGCTTATTATCAATATAATAGATTTATAATTGATAGACGGATTTTTATTATTTCGAGTTGCGAGGCTCGTCCAGAAAACACAACAATAAAAGACATACGACCGAAACAGACACGAAAAGCGACGACACGACTCACCACCTCACGCATGCGCAGACCGTGGATTCAATCGATCGGAGCTGTGCGGAAACTCTCTAATAATATGATAATTAATAATTGCTAATCAGTGAAGATATAGTCTGTCTTTCAAAATAAAAACAATTCGGTTATTAATGTTCTTCATTTTTTCTTGTAAATTGTAGAGAAATACATTTTGCCATCCATTCTGGGCTGCTTTATTAAGTTTTGCCGATTTAATTTCTGAGTGGAGAGGTGGTACCACCGTAATTGGTTGCTAAAAATTCAGAAAAGCGTTTGGTATTTCTAATAGAAAAATATCGAAACGTATAAAAAGCTATGATTCTTCTCAGCAACTCCATTTTAAAATTAACTGACAGCTACGCTACCGACTAAAGTTAGAAACTTTTAAGATTCATTTTGTTTCCGTTTACGTGGATTACTAAAATTTTAATTTTTCTCAAAACATAACCTACTGTATTACAATGAAATGGCGCAAAGAACTAAGCAGAAAATCTGTTCTAAACTTAGTTCTTTAAACTAATTTTTAACAACGAAATTCTATTTTTTATTGTCGAAGATTAAATTAAACATTAATTATCACGTTTTAGATGGAGATTTCTATTTAGATGTTTATCGTTACAACTTTTCAGCATTTCCAAATAAATATACATTTTAAAAAATTCTACAGACTAGCAGCTGGATTTAGAATTTCTGTAAAAACGTTTTTAGTTTCCATCTTTTTCGTTTTAATTAATTAAATCATTACCCAGTAACAGAATTATCAGAATGAAAATGTTGTTCTGATTTATCGAGAACCTTATAAAAGTCCACAAAAATAATAATATGATTATTGTTTATTTTTAATTACGACTCGATATTAACGATTTATCGTTTATTTAGTATTTAAGTTTTAATAGTGAATTTTAATGTTTTTAAAAACTAAAAAAAGTGTCCATTCGCTGGATATTGATAGATTGTCGATGTTGCTCAAACTAAGTGAGAGAAACCGTTGACACTGTATATGTTGTTTGCTCGGAGTCGAAAAGATATCGAATTACACCCAGAAGACAGGAAGTACACAGAAAAGTTTCGTTTTCCTAGAAAAGGACTTAAAGAAGAGATAAACGTATATAAAAACAGCATTTCCGTCCAAGAATCCTCAGTTGATAACCTCGAGTTGTTCGTGTCGAGCAAATATATACTGACAAATTAAGTACCGGATTACTCCACACCATTCACTGATTGATAGAAAAGCTTTGAATTAAAAAAAAATTTTTTTTGATAGGAACTTTTGTTAAAAAAACAAATAACAATTTTTTGCATATATAAAAATCACGGTCGTGTAGGAAAATTATTTATGTGAAGAGAATCCAGAAATCAAAACATGAAAAAATTGAAGCGAATGTATATACGTCATAAAGTTGCTTTATACATTCGTTAAAAAGAAAAATAGCTGTAATTTTTCAATTATTTATATCGAATCAAAGTTACTTTAATGATATAAAATTTACTGCAGATCTACATACAATTTTTATCACTGAAATCTACACGAAGATATATGTTGCCGATTAACTCTTATACATTATATATAGTATAGTAATTTTAAAAAATGTGTTAATGCTCATTTATAAAATAGCATATTTTTGTGTAGATAATCGATTTTAAACGTTTTATTATTTTTCTGTATTTGTTAAACAATGCCTTTTTTTTTACTCGTTACTAAAGCCCGAATCCTAATTTTCATTGACGTAAAACAAATAACATATCTGAGAGAAAAAAAGATTGGTAATGTTTAACTACGAAATTTCGCACTTCGATAGCTTTAAAAAAAAGCATATAACAAAGGACTGTGATATTTTGTGTTAACAATTTGTTACAGATCGTTTGTGTGTAGAAATTGGTTAAATAAATGGCTGTCGGAGTTCGAGAGATGTTCGATTTAAATTTTTATCTCTATTCTTCTTTTCGACGATTAAGTGTCCATTAGTTAAAATAAGATAAATCTATCTTTTCTATTGACAATTTAAGATCATTTCCTTTCGGTCGAGGTTAACGTTCGCTTAAAAATCACGTGGTTAGAAATGATTGATCTGTTTTAGATCCGAAAATCCAAGTACGTGGGTGAAAACATAAAGCAGAAGTTGCGCTAAAACCATTAATTTTAACTAAAATATTTGCAACGAGTTTTTGTAAATTTACCAGGACTATATAAATTATTTGAAACAGTATTACGCAAAAATAAAATTTGTCCAGCCAACGATATCGATATTCATTCATTCGCTAACTTTCTTTGATGTAAATACGTTAATAAAATAAAAAAAGTTAGGGAAAAAAAAGACGTAACTGTATACGTTATTGGACGTAAGAAATTCTAACCCACTCGTTATATGATTGATAGTCCTAATTACGTATTGGTTTAATAACGCATTACAGTAGGTTAGTTGTTGAGGATAACACAACACTTAAAAATCAAAGCAAACATTGGATAACTCAAGGTTGGAGGCCCAACAGTTGGTTTCACTCGGCCTCTACCCCTCACTCGGCAGCGAGTATGGCTAGGGTGCAGTCGTCTATGTGGTTCTGGCTGCTAACTATAGCCTTAATCAACTTAGCACTTTCTTCGGAATTCTTCAACGAAACCGAAAGAGAATACGAAATTTTCTTTAATCGTGGATTTAAACAATCTCGAATAAAATCGCCACCGGGAGATAAATCGAAAGTGGACGTTTTGGGAAGTGTACTGAAGAAGCATGTGGCATCCCTGAGGAAAACTACCAACAAACAGGTAGAATTGGTATTTTTGGTAGACAGTTCCGCATCTGTAGGAGCCGAAAATTTTTTCAACGAGTTGAAATTCGTAAAAAAGCTGCTGGCCGATTTCACAGTGGCTTTTAACGAGACCCGTGTGGCAGTAATCACTTTCAGTTCTAGAAACAGAGTAGTGAAACATTTAGATCATTTGACCCAGCCATCCGTTGACAATCATAAATGTGTTTTACTGGAGAAACAGTTACCTAAGATCACCTATTCGGGTGGAGGAACTTACACTTTAGGCGCCATGCTTCGAGCTCAGGTAAGTGCGCTTTATTATCAGACTAGAATAATTACATCGATGTGGTTATGTTATCTTATTTTTTCTACGATAGTTTAATGCGTAATCGACTTAAAAATATCCGTTTTTATATAAAAAACGAGACTCGTTTATGTTGTTAAACTGTTAAATAGATTTATGTGGCAGAATTTGCGTAGTAAATAAAACCGATATCGTTTTACTACACAAATATAAACGTTTTGATAAATTTAGTATCGGCGTAAAAATCTCAAAAACTTCTCGACATTATTGGCATATCTCGTTATTTTACAACAAAGTAAACATTTGTGTAGTATCACCGTATCCATGCACTCTTGTATGATCGTATTACACATTCAAAATTATCCAATTACTACGCATTTAAAATTTAATTTTATCATTGTCAAAAATACAGTATAGCGAAATTACCGACTTATAGTAGAAGTATTTTGACTACTACGCAAATATTTCAAATGCATAAACTCGTGCAAATGAAGTTAATAATTACCGTTACAATACATATAAATGTAGGGTAAATCCGGGAGAGATGGTGCGGCGGGAGAGACGGCTCAGCTAAGTATATTCACATTCCGGAACCAAGATGATATTGTGGTAATGATTATGGCATACAGTAACTGCTATTCATTTGTTTGAACAGAATAGACACTGATGCGCTTTCTCTAAGATAATTAAAATCCAAATTAGAGTAAAACCGGGAAAGATGGCGCACCTAGTTTTTTTTGTTTACTGATAAAATTATTAATAATCATAACCAAAAACTTTTATTATTCAAAATATAGTTTTTTTTGTTTACTGATAAAATTATTAATAATCATAATAATCACAATCAAAAACGTTTATCATTCAAAATAGCTTACATGGAATCATATGCAAAAAGTAATGTCAGAAATTAATTAAGCAAAATGAAAAAAATTGGAAAAAAAAACCATCTCACCCAGCATGGTTGGGTGAGATGATTTTTCCAGCTTTTCAAAAATTCTTTATTTTGTTACATTTTTTTATTTTGATTAACTAATTTTTGACATTACTTTTTGCATATGGTTGCATGTAAGCTATTTTGAATAATAAAAGTTTTTGGTTATGATTATTAATAATTTTATCAGTAAACAAAAAAAGGTGTGCCATCTAACCCGGATTTACCCTATATAACTGGTCCAATTAAGATAACTTAATTGGACCAGTTAGTAATAACACAAGAAGCAGATAATTCCAAAAAATGGCATACTGTACTGTACAATAAATCATCGTTAAGCTGGATACAGTTAAAGGGATCGAAATATAAAAAATTCAACTCGGAACTACTGACTTTTCTACCGATAAATAAATGTTATTGTTTTTTATAATTTTTAATGATTCTACACTATTTTTTATTAACTATAGCATTAAATTTAATATCTATTTTCATTTTAAATTTTTTTCTGGGGGTTATTTTCTGCTTCACTAATCAGAATCGTCACTTAATCCGGATAATCTTTCTCTTAATTAGCTCGAATTAGGAGAGTTTACTGTAGTTTTTGATGCGGTATAGTTAATTTAAAATTATGTTTTTGTTTGAATTATCGATATAAACTTAGTTTCAAATATAGGAAAACTATTTAATATATTCTGTAGCAGTCACACATTCAAACAGGCATAATGGAAACGATAGATGGTCAGATTATCGATTTTTTAATTAAAAAATGATGTTGGCGATTTGTTTCACGTTCACTGCCATCGAAATAGTTTGTGTGATGCGAATATGTATATTATGAAGATAAATATTTTACACCGAAACAAAACAAATTATCTAATCCTATATGGATCGATTAAACGGGTTTTGAGAATTTTTGCTAATAAGACCAAATTTTGTGACAAATTAACAGTTTAAACGATGTATAAATACGTATAATAATGTCGAAATACGAGTCGTGTTGTTTTATATAAAATTACAAAAAACCTTTTCAATTAGAAACATTTTAGCAACGCTTATTTTGCAATTGACCAATTTTAAAAATCGTGAATAAATTTTTTCTAATGAAACGAATGTTGATTGAACTCGTGTTGATAATTGTAAGTTGGCCGTTAATCATAAAATGTTTTTGTTTATATAGATCAATTTTTTGATCAATAATTTCTTAAAAAAAAAAATTAAATTTAAACCCGCCACACTCGCTGTAAAAGAAAAAAACAAGAATTTCTAAGCAAAGTGATCTTTGATCAATAATTTCTTAAAAAAAAATTTTTTTAATTTAAACCCGCCACACTCGCTGTAAAAGAAAAAAACAAGAATTTCTAAGCAAAGTGATCGGATACCGAATCTAGGATTATTTGTTTTAAAGAATAATATTTACAATCCAAGTAAAATAATGACTTTGCTTTAGAGTGTATTTCTTAAATGCAAATTTTATTAAATCGACAATTAGAAAGTTCGTTTTCTTATTCTTAGAAATTTTTAGTTTTAAGTATAAATAATTTATATATAATTATAAATATTGTTGACCTTTCCGTTCCAATACATTAGCCCTTTCATATTTAGCCAAGGATATGTCACTATACATTGCTGAAAGTAGAAATTCGGGAATAAGCATTTTATCTGATTTTACTGCTCGTTTAATAAGCAGTCTTTATCGATGAAATACCAGAATGGACCGGAGTTAATGGGCCCTCATTCATTTAGAACCTTTAGTTATCTTCAACGATGTTATCTTCCTTGAATACGTTGCCAACTTAGCGCTTTTCACCCTAAGCCTTTTATTTTTATTAGGAATATGGAATTTGTTAACTTTTCTATATAATTTATTATTTTATAAATTCTATATAAATTTATAATTTGTATATTTTTCCAAGTATTAATAAACATTCGTTTCTAATTTATTTAATATTTACTTTTAACGTAATTGTTTATAACGAGAGCTTCGTGGACCCTCTTGGCTGTGGCGTAACAATCGCGGGTGCGGGGTGTGCGGCAGATATGGCCGCCACTGGCCTTTATATTAATTCGTGTTTAATGCTAAACTCGAAATTAGAGTTACCGAGAACTCTGTTTTTTAGATTAAGCTAAAAAAAACTTTGTTAAGGCCTATAAAACAATGAAAATAACTGTGTGAGAATTTTGAGAGGCTGGTAACATAGAAAAGGAAATCTTATATGAATTGCGTATATGTTTATTTTTCTATCAGTACACTCTTTCATTTAAATATTATCTGATATATTGTAAATGAAATTCAGCATCACACTGCAGCATCAGTGAATTTATAATACTTATATTTCATTGAAAAATAGCTTCCTCGTCCGATGACTCAAATAAAAATCGGCTCCTATAACATTGACACAGCCGTGATCGGGCCCATTAAAAATGATCAAAATCGAAATAAAGGAAAATATGGAGTGATCAATTCATCAATCTGTCGTTTGCAGTGGCACAAGTTATCCGGTGTTATTTTGTACAGTTCAAAAATTAAAGATAAGTTATGCTGATGATGTATGACGTATGTCATATATCAAGGATGGGCAAACAATGTCTGTACAGAAGTATAAGATGTTTTTAAATTTTACCACAAAAAAATGTTAAATTATGCAAAAAGCAGCATAATTAATTAAATTTAGATTTTGTACGCTAAAGAGCCTCCTCTAAAAAAGCTGGAGTGTGCGCCACTCCTCTTTCCGATACTATTTTGAGTATGTAACCTATTGGGAGCAACGGATTTTGAGGCAATGGCGGTGGTAGAGTACGACCTCGAAATTTCGTTGAAAATAGAACGTCCCTTTCATGCACCATCGCAATATTTTACTACCAGTACCTCATTTATCGGAAAGTAAAAACATTCTTTTATACGCGGCCCGCTAGAGATCTTACAGAAGTCTGCGTAGCCCGCATATAAAAGAAAAGTTTGCCCATTTCTGTCTATACTCGTACATCTTCAGCAGACAAATTTACCCATTATAAAATACATAAGGTAATCTCTTTTATCAAAATAAAAATTAAAAGACATTAATCATTTGGTATTGTTGTTTTTGCAGCTCTTTTATTAAATAGAACAGTATTCGATTTGCCTTAAGTTGATTTAGGTCCAGTTTTACAATGTGCTGTTAAAGTTCCTGTTAGCTTCAGCCAGCGCCGAATCTAGTGTGAGGCGAGTGAGTCATTCGCCTCGGGCTAAAATTATGAGGAGGCGCGAAAATGCAGTTGCAATCTGTTTTAAAATTGGTATTTAGTATTTTAACGTCAGTAACTGCCAATTACCGTTTATTTAACAATTGTAAAACAGATAACTGGTAGTTAAAGCTAACGGGAACTTTAACGGGACATGGCAAAACTGGATCTTAGACATTTAAATACCCAAACACTTGTTAGTTTTTAATATGTATTCGTTTAAAAACTAAACCAAAATTCTATTTTAATTGTTTTTTCAGTAATTCTATAAGGTATATTAAAATAAAATTCTTTTCTTTTTCCTTATAAGTTGTATTTAAAGTATAAGTATGTTATTTTATCATAATATATTAATTTAATTTCATTTTCAAATATGTATTTAGGTATTTTGTTAAATAAATACACGAGAATGAATAGTTGTAGGTCTTAAATATAATAAGCATATCTTTTATGATTTTCATCGCATCTTTTCCAAGTTTTAGAATTATTACAGTTCCATAAGTAGAGTGCATTTTTTAAAATAAAATATTCTAAAGAACTAAGTATTTTCTTGTATATAAAAGGTCGGTTTCCGTTCCGAATTGAAAGCGGGTGTTTATTAGAATATAGTAATTGAGTATATTCTTTTTCAATCTCAAAGAATTTCTTAGAATTGGAAGTTTGACAAAACTGTTATTGTTTCGTGGATATTTTGTATCAATCTTCTCTAAAAATTTCTAAATACATTCATTAGAATGTTTTTGATCTCGCGCCCACCTGCAATTATCAGTCTGTCAAATATTTAATTACAGGAGTGAGAACAAATGACTCCTATGAGACTGTGCCCACTAGCAACTCTTTTGTTGGCAGATTAAACAGTAGGAGCCCTTTGTTCTCTCACTCCTGCAATTAAACAGTTGACAGACTGATAATTGCATGTGGGCCCCAGGCCTTAAACTGCTAAAATTTCATTGTTAGTTTCAGAACGATTGGTAAAAGCTAGCAAATCATGCTTCGTCAAGCGTGATTAAATCTTTTACTTGGAACACCTTTAAGTGTATTTTTAAAAGCTTTTGCTTATTCCCATTTTATAACCGGAAATAGGATCATTGTCAGTTTCAAATGGTTGAATTCATTAGTGCAAATATTAAAGGATTCATGCCCTAAAGGATTTTCACACCTTAAAGACTATATTAGATCTCATTTAAAGATAAATATTTTAACCAATCACCACCTTCATTTGTGATACGGTGTACAGTTGTTTTCCTAAACACCTTTAGTTTTGATTAAGTCCATACGAACTAAAGATGCCAGTTGCGGAAGCACAAGTTACCTGGGTTCGCTCACGTATTTGCAGCGCTATTATATTAACTATTATTTTTATATTCCTATGTGCTTTACTGATAATAACTTACAAATACAAGGACTATAGTTCTAATCATTCAGAAGAAAGAAGCTTCGGCAACCATTCCATAATTATCAAGAAATTAATGGAAAGATGAAGCTTAACTATTGATATAGAAGATTTTCGATTTGCAAGTAGATATGAGCGGTTGCGTTCTTTATAAATGGTAAATACGATACTTTATTATTGTCATCCGTAACTTTGATATAAAAATTACAATAAATCTGTTTTTATTATGCTAAAATTAACGTGTTCTAGTTGCGAATATTCACAATAAATTAAAATACTGTATAACTGTAAAAATTTGAATTTTATTTATTTACAGGATCCAACTTCCGATGAAGATTTAATATTTTTGCATTTCTGAATTTTACTCATAAAGCAAAGGACAACTGTAGTGTATACGAAGAATGATTGATATTTTTTAATTGTCAAAATTTAATCAAAACAAAAGTTTAGAAATATCAAAAAATTGGAAATGAAAAAACAATAAACTTTTAATTTGGAATACAGTTTTATTATTGGGAAACGTGACTAATAGAATAATTCTAGTAAACAATGATTGACATTAATTTTCATCACAAAACTGGAAAAATAATAGTATACAAAAATTATTGTTTAAAATAAATAATGTACTGTATTTTGATAACTAAAACAATGTAACATTTCTTAGTTTTTAGTATATTTTTAATTGAAAACAACATTAAATGCATGCATTTTTAATAAATCTCTTAATTTTGTAAATTCATTTGTAAATAGTAATTAAATATTAATTTGAAAACAGTTTTTACTTATTCATCTGTATTTTTTCACATCTGACATAATTTTAATCTTAACACGCTCATCTTTCAGTTACTTAATACTACTCTCCGTTTCGTATCAGTAAAGAGGGTTGATAAATAAATGAATGTAATGAATGAATGAACTTAGCGATTCACACACTTTGATCTTGATAGAAAGAACACTTGACTCTTGAAAAAGAGATCCGATAGGAGTTAAGAGTGGTGATGAAATTAATGTTCTAGATTTTCTTTTTCCTTCTATAACGTATAATAAATAACAAATTATTTGATGTTAACTAGTAGATTAACAGATAAATAGATTTTTATTTTTCTATTCGCGTTACTTGCAATTTGCTATCATTTTATCATTTCTTTTTAAACCTGATTAAGCCGTGAAAATATTAAATAAATTAACGTATAGTTTCCGGTTTATTAAAATCATTGTCATATTTATCTTATAGTTCTAATGACTGCCTAAATTGTATCTACAGTACTTCAAATAATCTATGCAATTAAAACTAAATGTTAAACATATCAGTGTTTAGTATTATATGATCGTGATGAAATCAGTATAAGTTGTCTGTAAATGGCTGAATTATATACAATTCTACATATACAATAGTTTTTCTTCCATATATCCTATATGTGTTCGATTACTTTATTCGTTCTGTCTAGTTATTTCAAAAATAATATCTATAAAGAACATTTATGGGGTAATAATGATCATTTGGACGGTTAGAAGCATGGGGACAAGTAAATTAAACTTGTATCAAAATTCCACCAAAGAGAAAAAACTAAAAGTTGTCAAAAGAGATCCGAACAATAAATAATTAGCAGATAAAAAGCAATTTTAAATTCTGTAATCAACAGATTAATGTAGATCAGTGGATCAAAATCAGGGCCTTCAACACTTAGGTGCGGCCGAATATTTTTAACAATCATATATCAATACATTATACATTTTAAATTTTGTAGATAATTCATAAATACAATAATATAATAAAGCCTCATTAATTCAAATAAATAAATTTAACTATTTTCTTTATTACATTTACCGAATACAGTAGATCTTTTATCTGAAATGGTCAGGGCCAGAGCCGTTTCTGATATTAGATATCTTAATCTTTCATTAGAAAAACAAGTTGAAAAGAGATTTGATGAGTTACCATACGAAATAAACAATATTAATACATATGTGTGTATTAATATTGTTTATTTCGTAGATTTTGATGAGTTATCACACGATATAAATATTAATACATATATATATATATATACACACATACTGTATATGATGTATTTTTACACACATACATCACATATGTGTGTGTGTATTAATATTTATTTCGTATGATAACTCGTCAAAATCTATTTTCGGTTTGTTTTTCATTAGAAAACAAAATTTTATGATTGAAAACTCTTTTATTAAATGCAAATATTCTAATATATTAGTTATATTGTTATAAAAAAAGGCCTTTATTAATGGACAAAAGCCTCTTGTCATATTTGAATCACCAATCAACCAAAACCATCCATATTAATCCGTATAACGATCCTCAGTTATTCGTTGTTCGAATAAATAATCTTCTACTATACAGGTAGGCCTCGATTAGTGCGAGTTCGAATAATGCGATATTCGATTAGTGCGAGTTGTAAGCAAAGACCAGTCTTACTAACAGAGGTCCATACCCTTTTATGATGTCAATTAACAAATTAATGTTAATTTTCGGTTAGTAAAACCGAACGAAGAGCAGTCCAAGAACAGTCACTTGGCTTTGAAGGGGTGAAACACCAGAAAGATGGGCTTTTTTGCCGTTAGCTATTTAACATACTACAATTCAGCTTTGTTATGGTAAAGATTTTTGATTGATTAAAAATTGATAAAAATTCATAATTGATTGATATTTGATTGATTGATATAAATATTGATTGATATGATTCATATTTGATTGATTAAAAATTGATAAAAATTTCTTTTTATTTTGGTTTCGATTTGGCGGTTGGTTTGATGATGGTATGAGACGAATATTTTAGTTTTGATTTGGCGGTTGGTTTGATGATGATATGAGACGCATTTCCTGGTAAGTTATTAATTTAGATGATGAACAATGATGTAAAATAATCCTGATAAGTTATTAATTTAGATGACAAACAACGATGTAAAATTGAGAATAAATATTTCTTAAAACAGTTAGTATTGTGGTTATTCATCCTGCGGTTGGCTAATGGCCAGAATCTCACAAAGCAAGAACCAATTACCATATTTTACATATGCACTTTAATATAATACTTCGAATATAATACGAATATAATAATATGTACTAATATAATACTTCGAATAGTGCGAGAAATTCGAGGAATCCATTATTCGCACTTATCGAGGCCTGCCTATATATCTAATTTTTTTCTAATTTTATTCTCCTAAAAACGATTATTTTTGTAAAATGTGAACAATTGGGAATGCATTTTATTTAAATGTTCTAAGAAAGCGGCCCTCTCAATACGTATTGTCCATTAAACAGCCTTGAGCAAGAGCCGAGTTTAATACCCCTGATATACAGACATTTCAAAATAATGTGGTGAGACCTTCCTCTGATGATTGCCACCCCATTACGATCTTGAAAATAATACAAATAAGTTTAAGAAAGAATAATATTTTTATTAATTCAGTATTTTAAAAAAACTATATTACGCTATAATTATGATTCATATAATTTATTCCTTTGGTGTGGTTTTTCTACCATTCCCCGGAGACTGCCTGCCTCCGGCTAGAAACATTCATGCAAGTTGTAGATTATAATAAATACTGTAATATATGTTAAAAGTATCTCGAGTAAGAGAAGTTTATTTATAAAGTACAGTAGAGATATTTACTCATAAATTGTTATAAAAAAACATCTCTTAAACAACCATTAAATAATCTCTCCAGTTTAGATCATTTACCTAAATTATTCTAACTTTCACAATGCGTAACTATACTGAAGTTCTATTATAGTCATATACCCAACCAGTTCGCTATACAGTATTATCAATTAATCGAAATTTACTTTAATATTAAAGATAAATTTTTCAGATGAAATCCGAAGTTAAATTTGAAACAATCGATGCAGTTTGATTCAATGTTAACAAAAATCGAGTTTATTATGTTAACATGCATAGGAAAAAGAAATTGGAACAAAAATATAGCCTAATTAAAAATGAAGAAATAAATATTAACGCTACAAGATTGTAATGACAGATATTATCACTAACACGTCCGAGATAGAATACAGTACTAGAAAACATGATATGTAAACTCTCATCGTATTATATCACTATTCAGACAAAACAATTAGTCTACACAATAGTCAACATAATAAGTGACAAATTTCATAAAATAACATATAATAATATATTTTATTCCAATAAGAAAGTTTTTGAATATATGAATACAATACTATAATTCAATCGACACATTGAACACCTGAATTTATTTGCTATTCACATTTATTTAATATTCATTACGTTGAGTTAAATTTCCATGTTTTAAGCATATTATAAAACATTGATATATTATTGAAATTAATGAAAAAATATATATATATATTATCTTATCGAATCTATCTATAGTAGACTCAATTAGTCGGGGTAGTTTGAAAATTAATTTCCCTGGATAATCTGCAAAAACTCAAAATTATGGACAATATGCATAATTTTCATTTTTGAGGAATATACATATATAGAGGAAATTTGTTCAAAATGATCCGTCAGGATGAAATAAACAGAAAAGCTTGTATTACTACAAACAAGATGGCGGTTATGTCCTAGTCTTGGTCCTGGTTAGGTTAGATCAGTGTATTTTGGGATGTGTCATTTCGACTAAATGAAAATCGATGTCTGCGATCTAAGGTATCGAAATTTTAGTTACTTGATGTTTCTTTTGCCTCCACAAACATGAAATAACATTGAAATCGACTAAAGCACAAAAATAGGAGATTAAAAACAAATTTATTTAGATAACGTTTTCGGCTATACAGTAGCCATCATCAATCGAACATATACAGTATTCAATACTGTATGGGCCGATTGTTTAAACGGAGTTTCTATAGTCCACGGTTTACAGCAAAAACCGGGAGCCGAATACGTTATCTAAATACATTTGTATTTAATCTCCTACTTTTGTGCTTTAGTCGATTTCAATATTATTAATAGTAGGATGAATCATTATATGAAATAACATTTTACGTAGATATAACTTGTTTTTACCTACTGTTTTAGTTACAGTTAATAAATAATGCAGTACAGTATTAATTATCTTAAACAAAATGCTCTCTATGGGTGCGTTTTTAAATTCAATACTCTCCACCATTGATTTACATCTAAAATGACGTCATAACAACCCATCGGTGAGTCTAAAGCGTCTGTTTTAAATTCAACACTTGCGCATCAAGATGGCTGACTATTTGGATGTTATTTTGTCTTCTGCTGCTAGTCAACTTTTTAATTCCGACGTAGGAAATTATTTTTTTCAAATGCAAAAAAATATATCTACTGTGGAACTGCTAACAGACAGAGCATAAACGGATTCTCCAATCTTTAGATTTTATTTTTCGCATGGAAGCAGCCATCTTAACAAATGACGTCAAAATCTGCGTCCACCAGCGTTTCACCACATCATGGTTGATGTGGTGAGTTAGTGTTGAATACACCAGTGACGTCACTGATGTATTTACAAACAGTTTAATTAACGAACAGGGTTTACATCACCGATAGAGAGTGTTGAATTTAAAAACGCACCCTATGGAATCATTTCGGGTAGATGGATGTACAGTACATACTTCATTCGCTGATTTGTTGATTAAGAGTCTTTAATTACAACTACATATAAACTTTTATAATTTGTTGTTTTCTTGATAATAAAGAGCGAGTTAAGAACCTAATACATATATACCTGAAATTAAATTTGGGAATCTGTAAGTAACTCGACTTACGTCATTTTCGACTTCCGTTATTCTTCCCGATCCCACTTATTACATAACTTCCGGGGTATTATTGTATAGTAAATACAGTAAAATCCCGGAATAAAATAGAAAATATAATTGCGGAATACTTACTATTCTGCATTTTACTGTATCTTTGCATAAATGGAATCTAAAATTTCTTATGAGATTAAATAATACTTACTTGTTAATACTTAAATTATTATTACAATTTTTTTGGAAGAAAATGTGAAAATATTTCGAATATATTACTTTGTAAGGATATTTTAAAATTTTGTTTACGTCTAATTAGAATTGCTAGTGTGTAAACAATCAGAACGAATTTAAAATGTTTATCTTACACGAATCATCATTGTAAATCAGTTTGAGGGCATGATTTTCAAAATCTAGTTACACTATACATTTTATCACTTTATGCTGTTATTAATGAGCTGATTTTTTTATTTTAGTAAAGTTTAGAGATTGACTTGGATAAAGTGATAAATTTCTAAAAAATTTTTATAAAAATTGAGTCGCTGATAAATTAATAAATGGAAACATTTAATTGCGTAGATCACGAGTTATTTCTACTATTTAAAGAGATTCAATGAAACAAATATAGTATATATGTAATATTATATATAACCGAAACCTTATGTAATATTAAATTATACTGTATATGAAATAAAAATTATAAAGAAAATATTTATGAAATCTTTAAAAACTCCATATTATATTCATCACTAATAATATTCGGCCGATATTGCGTTAAAAATATATAAGTCTATCTATTTATTAGATTCATTTGTGAAAAGCATAATTAATGTTTAAATTCAGTTGTAGAGAAGTATAAGTACTGTTAAAAATTCATTTGTGTTAACCCATCTTTGAATTGCGCCTACGGAAATAATGGAAATCTATACTATTGATTCTATATTGTTGCAACTTCGAGATCAAGGTTGCACTAAGCAGGATTTATATCTCATCTAGTTACCGGTGTGAAGTTGGTCCCCACTTTTGAATTTTTAAATTTTTTCTTTTGTATTCGTTTGCACCTCATTAACACCTTTTTCACTTTTAATAATTTCGTTTGCACCCCCACCGTTTGGCCCCTAGAGCCAAAACAAATTTGGGGGGCTAACTTCACACTGGCCCCCAGTTGAGAATTTTCGAATTTTTTCTTTTGCACTCTTTAGCAAATCGTTAGCAGCTTTTGCACTTTTTATATTTAGGTTCTAGACCCAACGGTTTGGCCCCCAGAGCCAAAATAAATTCGATGAGACTAACCTGATATTTGCTTCTTTATTGATGTCATTAATCATAAATCACTTCATAACATATCTACTTATGCATAGAAATACCATAATTTACTAGCAATTATTATAAACAAAATAGTTATTTCTAAATACAAAAAGTATTATAAGATATCAGTCTATACTTATTTAACCACATTATTTAAAAGAACTTATAATGAAAATAAAATAATATCGAATTTTATTAATTCTTATCACTTAAAGTATTCAGTAATTTGACTATTTTCTTTCACAAATCCCTAAATAAACATACTCTTAAAATATGAATTTTTATGGTAAAAAATATGAATATTACGCAAAAAAGTTTTATTTTGTAATAAAACTTATTACATAAAAAGCATAATATCTATAGTTATTCCTTTTCCATAGAGGCCAAAATTAAATAAACCATTATTTATTAATCCAAGCAAACGGAAATTTTAAAATTTTCATATCGTATATACAATATATATACTTTTGTATATATGATATGAATATACATTTGTTTTAATTTTATTATTTTTTGTCTTACTATGAAATTATTGCTATAAGTTAAAAATAAATATTATATTTATTTTTAACTTATGGTTCGAGTTGTTTTTATTTGAATAGCTCCAGATCAAATAAATACTTTATTTGATCTCGAGCTATTCAAATAAAGTTTAGATGAGCACCTTTAAAATTAAAAATAAAAATATTTATTCAAATGAGTTTTAATTGTTATACCTAAAATTTTTTCTAAAAAAATTTCTTACTAATAAAATTTTTCACTTATTATTAGTTTACCCCAAATTCATGAAAATTATTTTGTATATACAACCGTATTTGACAAATTCTTTTATCTCTTTTCCCGGAAAAAGTTAGCATTTCTTGATAACTTTCCTGCAAATAACCGATTAACTGCAGTGAAGCCTATACTGAAGGTGCCACATATTTCATAATCAAATAGAAACATCGTTGAGAATATTTTTATATTTAATGCGTTCTTTTCTAATATGCAAGTTTTACTTTAAAAACGAAACCTATTTAATCTATAAAGCATTAGAATTAAACGGAAAATTATTGTGTAATTATTTCAAAACATCTATTGTAGTTTTATAGATTTTTCAGTTATAGGCTAATGATTTAATGTTTTTTTCATGTTAAACTAATTGTAGGCATTTGTCCAAACATCTAATGTTACAGTTGGTTGTGTTTTAAATATCTTCAACCCATTACTATAATTTTCAAACCATTGCTTAATGCAGGAGTGGGCAAAAGGTAGCCCGCGGGCAGGATCCGGCCCGCGAAGGTATCTTATACGGCCCGCCGCATAAAATAGAGCACATTATAGTTTTAAGACCCAAATTTATAAAATTCTACTCGAAAACAAATAATAAAATGATGGATATTCTGTAGTATTCTTGAATTAAATATTTTGCATTTTAATTTACTTTTATAGCGTATTAATAAAACCCATTTTTTATTGTTATGTATTTGTTCGTAATATTCTGTTCGGTATTAAATTAAATAAAAAATGTACAAAATGTTTACTAATAGAAGTTATTGATTTATATTGTTTATTATAATTTAAAACTGATCTAAATAAAATAAAATATTTTTCAAATTATTAATCACTAAATATTCTGAAATAGTCGATACTGGATTCTTTAAATTTCAAAACACACGAGCAAACTTCTATTAAAATTTGAGTTTTTAAGATAGCATATAATTATTATTCAAATCATTCAATTATATTTGTATGAAAAATAATATTTATTACAAAACGTATTTGATGCCTTTGTTATTTTTCAAGATAGCCTATAACCGAAAAATCTATTACACTAGATGTTTTGAAATAATTTATTTTTACACAATAATTTTCCGTATAATTCTAATGCTTTATAGATTAAATAGGTTTCGTTTTTAAAGTAAAACTTGCATATTAGAAAAGAACGCATTAAATATAAAAATATTCTCAACGATGTTTCTATTTGATTATGAAATATGTGGCACCTTCAGTATAGGCTTCACTGCAGTTAATCGGTTATTTGCAGGAAAGTTATCAAGAAATGCTAACTTTTTCCGGGAAAGAGATAATAGAATTTGTCAAATACGGTTGTATATACAAAATAATTTTCATGAATTTGGGGTAAACTAATAATAAGTGAAAAATTTTATTAGTAAGAAATTTTTTTAGAAAAAATTTTAGGTATAACAATTAAAACTCATTTGAATAAATATTTTTATTTTTAATTTTAAAGGTGCTCATCTAAACTTTATTTGAATAGCTCGAGATCAAATAAAGTATTTATTTGATCTGGAGCTATTCAAATAAAAACAACTCGAACCATAAGTTAAAAATAAATATAATATTTATTTTTAACTTATAGAAATAATTTCATAGTAGGACAAAAAATAATAAAATTAAAACAAATGTATATTCATATCATATATATGTATATTCGTACAATATATTGTATATACGATATGAAAATTTTAAAATTTCCGTTTGCTTGGATTAATAAATAATGGTTTATTTAATTTTGGCCTCTATGGAAAAGGAATAACTATAGATATTATGCTTTTTATGTAATAAGTTTTATTACAAAATAAAACTTTTTTGCGTAATATTCATATTTTTTACCATAAAAATTCATATTTTAAGAGTATGTTTATTTAGGGATTTGTGAAAGAAAATAGTCAAATTACTGAATACTTTAAGTGATAAGAATTAATAAAATTCGATATTATTTTATTTTCATTATAAGTTCTTTTAAATAATGTGGTTAAATAAGTATAGACTGATATCTTATAATACTTTTTGTATTTAGAAATAACTATTTTGTTTATAATAATTGCTAGTAAATTATGGTATTTCTATGCATAAGTAGATATGTTATGAAGTGATTTATGATTAATGACATCAATAAAGAAGCAAATATCAGGTTAGTCTCATCGAATTTATTTTGGCTCTGGGGCCAAACCGTTGGGTCTAGAACCTAAATATAAAAAGTGCAAAAGCTGCTAACGATTTGCTAAAGATTGCAAAAGAAAAAATTCGAAAATTCGCAACTGGGAGCCAGTGTGAAGTTAGCCCCCCAAATTTGTTTTGGCTCTAGGGGCCAAACGGTGGGGGTGCAAACGAAATTATTAAAAGTGAAAAAGGTGCTAATGAGGTGCAAACGAATACAAAAGAAAAAATTTAAAAATTCAAAAGTGGAGGGGCCAACTTCACACCGGTCATCTAGTTCTAGCATATAACTATAATAAATGTTTATTTTTGAGCCGATTTTGTAAATCTAGAGCAAATTGTTCTAATAAATTAGAAAATAAGAAAATTCTTAAGCTATGATGAAAAAATGATAAATTACTGTAAACTTATTCTTCTAATTGATTTGAGATGTAATTTAAGAGAAAAAACAAGTAACAACCAAAATTAATTTGTTTGAAATAGTTGGAAATGCATTTTGTCCCGAATGAATTAATGCATTACACGGTTTACGGAAATTTTTCATGGTATTGATAAAGATCATCCATTCTTGATAGGGTTTAAATTTTTAGCATTGTTGATTCTGCAGATGACACAATTTGCTGCTTGGAATTACAGTATATGGTGAAAGTTATGACCCATTTGCATAACTATGGAAGCGTATTATTATCAATATTAGGCCCTACTAGTTTTTATTTCAACCGATTCATTTGAACATCCTCCCATTTGCGCAATCAGATTATTTAACCATCATTTTAGATGGATTATAAAAGATAAGGATTTTCATCATATATATTTTTAAATAAAAGTTTAAAACATTATAAAATATAGTAGAACTATAAAGTGTTTTATGCGCAATAATATTTTAACCATTAATATAATTTCTGAGTGGAGGTAAATTTTAGTTAAAATTTGCATTAACTATATAGAATTTATAGATGTATTAGTAGGTTACTGCTACTAGTATTATTGCAATACTAGTAGGTTTCTTTAGATATAAAGGTATATTATATAGATCCAGTTCAAAAATACAATTAAGTATACTAAAGATATACTGTTTATTATATGCATTGTTCTATAATACTGTATATTATATACATTATTTGACGATAATAAGTAACTCATAATGTAAGATAAGAATAGAAAATTCGTATATTGGAATATTTGATTTTTTCGTTTTTACTTTATTTTCTGAAGTACTTATTATCGAATAATGTACAGATAAATTTCAAACAATTAATCTTTATTAATCAATTAATCTCAGTTATTGATTTTTCGTAAAAATTATGGGATATACGATAATAGCCTTTCGTGTTTACTATACACCAGCTGTCCAACCTTCGACCCAACATAAAAACGTAAACTTCATTAAAATATTGAGATTTTTATGTACTTATTTTTTTTATTTTTTGAAATTCTCCCTAACATCATTAAATATCTAACTAATAAAGAAAAAGAAATTTGTTTCATTTTTGTACTAAAAATATATAAAAAATATAATGAGTTAATTTTATTATTTAAATACCATTTCTTATTTCCATTTTCTACAATATTTCTTATTTCAGTGATAAAAACTTCTTGGCCCGCTCAATGATTTTAAAAAAATTTCTGAACGAAAAGAAATCAAAGATGCTATGCTACAACATTTTTGTTTATTTGTCATGGTGGATATCATATACTGTACATTATTTACTAACTTTTTTGCTTTATAACTATCGTTAGAATTAGTATATTTTATGTGCGGCCCGAAGTAATTTTTATTCCTCAAATGTGATCCAAGGAAGCCAAAAGGTTGGACACCTCTGCTCTAGACAATTATAAAAAATATATGATGGAATTGCGCATCTATAATTTTTAATTAATTAAAATTTTTTCATTTTCATAAAACAGTTTCGCAGTACGGATCTCATTTTGTTTCTAAAGTGAATAAAATTGAGTTACTTGACATAAGAAGAATTTCTCGATGAAAGCAATAATTGTTATGTAAGTGATTTATTATTACAACAATACTATTCTCACACGTTAATCAACTGACAACTTTCTTCCGAGTGAAATATCAAATTAACAAGCATTCAAATAATAGAATGCTCATTGCTCAATCATCGATAAATACTTTGCCTTTATAATTGATAGCATCATTACACAAAATATTTATCGGGTTATTTGAAATTCAAAAGAGAAAAAGCCGAAATGGAGGTATGGTTTATATGTACAGTCGATTCAGCTTAATTGGGACACGTTGGGACTAATCCGTTTTGGCCCAATTATGCGGCTGCCCCAATTAAACGAACTAATAATAAATTCTAAAATAAAATATGTAATAGTAGATAAATAAATAATAGGAGAAAAGTAATAATTAAGTATCTATTTTAATGCTTTATTAAAATAGGTACCTAATGTTAACTTTTTAGCGATTTTACTTTTTTTGCTTTTTTTGTTAACTTTTTAGCGAACTTTTTAGCAACTTTTTCTCGTCTGACTTCGCCTTCAATATTGGGTCGCTGATATTCACATCTCTATTGAAAACCATTGATCTGATGTTTCTTCGACTTCTGGATCCTTTCCATCACGCTTTTTTTTTTGGATGTACCTGGAATTTCTTTCTGTAATATCCACTCTTCACGCAGTCGATTTTCTTGTTGTAGGAGACGCGCTATGGTAAATTTTGGTACACCAGTTATATCAGCGAGTCTACCATGGCTTATATTAAATGGCTGGCTTTTAATTTTATCCACAAAGCAATTTTATTCGAAAGTGTAAAATCATTTCTTGGTATCTTGGCAAAGATTTAAAAATTTTAAATAAAATCGGGTAAAGGAATATTGCTACTGTCCGACCAGCTTAGCCGCGACCATCGACGCGAGTACGCGTGCGCTAACTGAACGAGTCCAGTGACAAAATAGGGATGGCAGCTTCGCACACGGATGTTTTCAAACGCGAGATAACTGAAGTTGAATGGAAGTTTATTGTAATGTCGAATGCTAAATGATTAGTTTCGACATTGGAAATAGTATATTTAACAGAACTTAATATAATATTAATTCAATTATTCCCACCCGTCATTATACCGACTGCGACTCTCCCTTTCGCGTTTGGACTCATCCGCCTTAGCTAGGCGCGGCTTTCGTGGACAGACAATAGATACAGTGTATAATAACGGTAGACTTTTAAACAGACTCACACGACGATAGATAATTGTTCGTATTACACTAGTGTTGCCAAATAATAGTGTATGCAGTGTTGACATACATAGTTTTCGAAAAATCCCCAAAATATATCAAAAATTGCTAAATTCCTTTTCTGCTACAGTGCCAATTAAGCGTTTAAATTATATATTAGTTTATTAGTTTGGTTTTAGTTCTTTCAGATTTGATCCAAATAAGCGGCTGGCCCAATTAAGCGGAATCGACTGTATTTATTATTTATGAGCAATTTCTGATATTTATACTATACTTAAGATTTTTTCAGCATAAACACAGAATATTATCTATTACATAAATGCATCAGATATTTCACCAGCGATTATTTTAAACTGAGTTTTTTAATGATCTGCCATAATATAGTTCATCTGAATTTATAATTCGGAATATCAAATAAGAGTTCAGATACAATAATTGAAAAAATATTTTTATAACTAAAATTCGATTAAGGAGATTATTTTTTACCAGATATTTGTTTCCTGTTATCAATTTAGTCAAAATTTATTAAACTAACGCTTTTAGTTTTCAATAAGTTTTGACGTCCAGAACCAAAGCATTTGGATTCAAGTTAATTCACCAACAAGTAACCATTTTGCATGCAATCTATGTTTTATAAAACCTAGTTTTCGTAGGAAAACAATAGTTGCCTGTTGGCAGAAAGGATATCTTGACTGAAAAATGGCAATAAATAGTTAAGGGAAAATTAATTATCTACTTTCGTTATACTGCATATTCACGATTTTGGAATGATCACATACTTTTTAATCCTTCATATTTAATGAAAGTCATCTTAAATGATTGTTCCGTAACCTTATTGATTTCATATAAATCTAATAAATAAATAAAAATTTATTAATGAGCGATTCAAACGTTTGAATAGCCATTTTTAAATAGTTCCAAAAATTGCCATTAATGAAAGATTTCAATATAAATTAAAACATCAGATTCAAACTCGCGACCCGTATCGCATTTATTATAAAAACAAGAATATATAAAAGATATTCAGAAAAACAAAAAATTACAATCATTTTTCATGAACTATTGATATTTGATAATTACTTTAAAGATTGTATTGAAATTCCGTAAAACAGAATTTTTCAGACTTCCATTTTTATGACTTTTAATTTTCAGAATTTTTATGAGACTTCCATTTCAAACTTGTAAAAACTATTATCATTTATGAATAGTTATATAATTTTGAATACGAATTCAGATATGTCATTTTAAGAAAGTTAAAAATGTAAAATATTATCAACCTTTCGTCAGACTATTTACTTCATACAAATTTTTTGAAGAGTTGATTATGCTAATTATGCCAATTACTAGTTTGCCAGATTAGTTTGCGATTCCAGAGTCAATTCTTTCGATTCTGGAATTAGCTCAAAGAAAACTAGTAATTCTACTTTCGAAGAACAAAATATCATGCATACATTTTTTAATTTCAATATAATATAGTTCCTACATTCTATAAGATGATGTAAAAACACTTAGAAATATTTTTAAAGTATTAATATAAAATCAACGCTTTTAAATAATGAATATAAGTAAAATTTAAAACTCATAAAATGGTAATATTCTAACCAAATAAGCAGACGAATTTTGATTAAACCGCTTGAATCGCCATCTGGAGATCTTAAAAGTAAAAGTAAATTTTTAATCGAAATTAAAAGCTTATCATAAATTTTAATATTGTTGTTAAATATGTACTAATTAAGTATAATTGAAAATTCTTCTATTCGTCAATAATTAATATAAATCTGCTTCATTACAAGGATCATATGGCATTATCAAAAATTCGATTCTTCGCTTAACGAATCACTTTCAGATTCGGAGTGGAAAATAATTGTTTCTCGTGAATCCAGACTTCAGTCTAGCACATTCTTTATCTCTTGTGAATATCATCTGATATCCGAGGAAATAAAAATGATAAGGTCCATGTTCGCCTTAAAATCTTGTACTCCCGAATCAGTATCGGATTTCTTTCCAAATTTTCACTACAGTACTAAGTTTTCTGCGATTTATATATTATTGATTAATTAAGTATGGCCTTATACTAAAATTGCGCTTTCGTGATTTTTTAACCCTTTCTAAAAGTATAAAAATTATAAAGATTTGTTTTTTACTCATTCCGAACTTCTATTTATAATTAACTGACAAGTGAGTAATGAAATATTAAATAATATAAATGTGATTTGAGAAGTTTTAATACTTCTCAAACTATTCCCAAAACACATTTGATTATTTTTTCAATGTTACCATAATATTCTCAAATTGAAGGTAAAAAATGAGCAGAATAATTCTTGTTCTATGTCTAAGACGTTTCAACCTGCTAGAACTATTTTATTTTATTTTAATATTTATAAAATTATGGACGTTCTCGAATTATAATAGGCCAGAATACTGTGTGAAATTTTCATTTATTAATTGCAGATCTGATATGAAAACTTCTTTGTTGAATAATTCAAACACAATATTAAAAAATATAAGAAGTGTTAGGTGATAAGTTAAGTTCGTTGGTATTGTATTGCTCATTACAAATAGAAAAAATTATAATAATTATAAATTAAAATTAGAATTCTTCTTCTTCTTCGGGGTAATATGGAGGTTAAAATTAGATTATTACAGTCAAATTCCTCTTAAACGAATACACTATCAGAAAATAGGTGTCCGTTTAGAAGGAATTTTTTAATTAATCTTGTTTATAAGATCGGAAGAGCGTCGTGTAGGGAAAGAGTGTAGATCTCGGTGGTCGCCAATTCTTTCTTCTTACAATTTAATACTGCAAAACAGTTTACCATATTTTGTATAAATGAAGGTCTTATACGTAAAAAAATATATATTTAATTATGGTGTAATCATTTTTAATTCAATTATATAAATCTTATAAAAAAAAACGAAAAATAGAATATATGTTTAATGCAACATATTTAATGCGATGAGTAGTCTTGTTTTTTGGCACAAATTCTCTCAAATCAGAGTGTCGTCGAAGATATCGTTACTCCCAGTTCTTTTTCAATTACTAAACAAGATCGATATTTTGTCTTTAAAACAGCTACAACAGAAAGTTTCTAGATATATGTACTGTATTTATAACCCTTTTGCCGATTCATTTTTTTCGACAACAATTTGAATTCGTATTTGCTAGTTTGTCTTAAAAATGATGTTTTTATTAATTCCTAGCCACCCCTTTGCCATACACTCGCGCCCCACAGTTTGGAAACACTGCATTAAACCTTTTAAATTGTTTGTTCCAAAGGGCTGTACAAGAATTGCAGTTTCGAGTCGTAACTGCAATTAAAATGCAGTCGAAACTTATGTTCTTTCAAATTTTTTTTCAAGTGTCAGTACCTATTTCTTTCTTATGGCTCTCATTTTAGACTCGATACAAAGAATCAAGAATTTTTCTCAATTGCACATTAAAACTATAGATTAAATATATAATAAATCTGTGGTTAAAACATTAAAAACGTTGGAACGTTAAAAATCACTTCTACTCAAGCATATTAATTCATTAAGCGAATATGTTGTCATACACGTTTGACGCTATCCGAGAAGTTAATAAAGTAACGCACTACTTAGATTGTTTAATAAAGTGCATTTTTTTTTATTGCGAACCCACTTTTTTAAAATGTGCAGTGTTCATTGAAGTCACTTGCACTTCCGTTCATCTACTGTTGTTTACTTTAACGAGTGGTTTCGCAGATGTTGCAGTTAATCCATCAAACAGCTCGGAGGACAAAGTAAACCTAAAACCTCCATATTAGAAGAAGAAGAAGAAGAAGAAGAAGAAGATGTTGCAGTTAAGAGGAGTGAGGTTTCTATTTCGTATCAAAACAAAATTGACCGTTACATCTTTAATTAAGAGAATTGTCCATTAAATAGGAGTGAAAATGCCCAGAAATATTTTAATATAATAGCCATCAAAGAATAAAAGTATCTGCTAAATCGGAGTCCGTTTAAAGAAAAGTTTGTATGATTATTAAAAGGTTGTTTTTATTATAAAATCAATAAATACTTAATCAATTTTAAGTAACATTGTGCATAAAAATTCAAAGAATTCCAATTATTTGATATTTTATATTAAACTAAGAATAATATAGGTGAATAATTTTTAAATTAAAATTTTAAATGTGTAAAATAATAATAATTGATAAATAATGTATATCCAAATCATCGTTGATCCAAATATACAGTATATTATCTATCAGATAAATAATTTGACAGATAATAGACTGGTATATCAAATTAAAAATGAATTTAATTAATGCAAGTAATTAAAAATCCAATAATTAAACATTTTGATTTTTTGTTTATACTGTATTATTACAAGCACATTCAAGATGATTATATTTATCTGTTTTTATTAACATATTTTCTTATAGGAAGTGTTGGAACATGCTCGAGAATCAGCAACTAAAGCAGTGTTTCTGATAACGGATGGATATTCCAATGGAGGTGATCCCAGACCGGCAGCCAAAACACTTCGAGATCAAGGTGTGAGAGTGTTTACATTTGGAATCCAAAATGGAAATGTTAGAGAGTTATATGATATGGCATCTGATCCACCAGAAGAACACAGCTATATTTTGGATAGTTTTGAAGAATTTGAAGCTTTAGCAAGAAGAGCTTTACATGAAGGTAAAGATTGATTGGATTCTAATTTTTCTTCTGTTAAACAATTACTAGATGGATTTTGGCATTTCAAAGGAAATTACATTCAATAATGTACATTAAAGATGAATTTTGAGTTATAAGTAGTATATTCTTGATCATTATCATTTTTTAATGTATTGCAATATCATCATTGTGCTGTAGTAACAGAATCTTGCCCTTTTTTCTGCAATTTTTTAAATGTTATTTTTAAATATTATTTTCATCAAACTCTACTTTTTGTTCAGTTAGGTATTATATCTTTAAGCAAATTTCATTTTGATTGCTTCTTTAAACTAAAGGCAAAAGTTCAATTATCAGTTTTCACTTATTACAATATAAAAATATTTGTAATTAATATTAAACTTAACTTAAAATAATCACTAAATAGAATAATTGCAAAAATTGAAAATGCTAAAAATAATACGGAGTTCCTTCAAATTGACATAAAATTGTATATATAGATGACACAAGCTCAATAGTTCACTTGAAAATGAAACAAAAACATTTTTACACGTAAAGGGTTGACACTTATTTCTGACATGTAAATAACAAACCAACATCAAAACATAATACCCCAAATCAATAAATTGGAAACACAGAACTTAATCAACAATCCAAAACTAATCAAGGATATACTCAAAATGTCTTCCACCAACACCCAAGTACAGATGAGCTTGATGTTGGATGGAGTTCCTCATAGCCAATAGAGTGTCAGTAGAAATCTCTTCACAAACAGTAATGAAGCAGTCTTGAAGATTCTCTACTGTTATTATGCAAGAATAAAAGTTGTTGTGGCCACATCAATTGTTGCTTGTGGGCAAACTGGTCTTGAGTGTTTCAAGGAATTGATGCATGATAGATCTGTGTTTCATTTTTGAGTTAATTATTAATTCGATTTTGATGAAGTTTTTTTATTGTGTTCAGAATTGAATGCTGAACAAGTTATTAATTGGAAGTTTTTCCTATCTTTTACGATTATGAGATAGGTTTTGCAACTGTTCTCATTAGCATAATTAGCTCATTTGAAGGTCACCAGCAGGTAGCTTACCCATGACTAGAGTTGCAGAGTAGGATGGCAAATTGTAAGATGATCAGAACTAATACGGACTGTCAACTAGTGATAAATGACACAACGGGGAAAGCAGAAAAACAGACGCAGGTGCAAGTGCAGTGAAATCGGGGAGATTGCTGATGTGGTGAGGATTGGTTGACTGGCAGTAGTGAGTGCAGGTGGTCAACCACAAGTGTAATCTAGGACTGGTCAACCACAAATGTCTCTGTAATCTTCGTAAAGTTGACTTTTAACGAAGGTTGTATAGTGAATGATTATCACAGATACTACAGCAAATGATCTGACTCCGACTCCACCTTTTAAAAAAAATCCAACTCTGACTCCAATTCCCTAAAATTTGTAAGGTTCGACTCTGACTCCAATTCATGACTCCATTCTGACTCTAGGCAGTTTAAAATTCCGACTCTGACTCAACCTAAAAATTTCAACTCCCTGACTACAACTCCAACTCTGACTCTGCAACCCTGCCCATGACTTCCTATTTGTTGGCATTAACAGATTTTTGAAATCTATAATAGTTATCAAGTTATTTGGAGGGTTACAGATGTTTCTTCTACTCTGTATATTTTATTATTTTATAATATAGAATATTTTTTTTTTAATTCAAATTTTATGTATTAGAAAGTAAGCACAAAATTCTGTTCTGAAACTGTTACTGATCTAAAAATAAGGTTGAAAACGTTTTTAATAATAAATATAATTATTTTCTGATAGTAGACTTGATTTTATATAATTTTATAATCCAGGATTGTGATATGTATAAATTAATTTTTTTTAATTTTATTATTTAATGAGGTGCAATGCTTTATATTAATACATACAAATTACGTCTACTACTCTACATGGCTTACTTATAATATAAATATCTACAAACAGCACAAATGAGCAGACCTAATAACTTATAAACTTTATTAATAAGAAATGTTTTCGGCTCTTATTAGCCCTCATCAGCTCAAATTACAAACAGTTTTATTCTAGAACATAGAATTCAGAAACAAAATGTTTGTTATTATATTCAAAAATTAAAATCAAAATTATTGATTTAAAATTGATTTATAGAAAAAGAGAAATACTTGTTAATGACGTTGGTCTAATATTTTTAGAAGTTTTTATGATTTACATTTTTGTTTAAAAGATTTATGTTTCTGTTTAAAAAATGTATCTACGTTAGTTAGAATTATTTATATTTAACTGGTTTTTGTATTCAATAATTTTGATTTTAATTTTTGAATATAATAACGAACATTTTAGTTCTATGTTCTAGAATAAAACTGTTCGTAATTTGAGCTGATGAGGGCTAATAAGAGCCAAAAACATTTCTTATTAATAAAGTTTTTAAGTTATTAGGTCTGCTCATTTGTGCTGTTTGTAGATATTTAGCTTATATTAATGTTGACTAGCATATTTTTTTATATACTTAAAACTCTTTTACTTTATAATAGATCTTAAAATAATTAATATATTTTTATACTGTTGTATATTGAAATTCTAGATTTGCATATTGGAAATTATTTACCACAAGATGCAGAAGCATGTTCTCGACTATGTCCAGAAGGAAAGGATTGCTGTGATAAAGATGCTCATTGTACATGTGGAACACATACAGGATATTATGCTTGTCTTTGTCGTAAAGGTTATTTTGGAAATGGGTTAAAGGGAGACTGTCATCGTAAGTGTATTTATTGATTTGAAACATGTTATTTATTTTTATAAGATAAAATATAAAGAGATATTGCAACTTATCATCTATCAATTATGTTATTTAATAGGTTGCATGGGTATATATGTTTACTGTATATACAAGTTATTACCCATATGGCCTATCTTTTACCAACTGTGCTATTTAGCACTAAGCTTAAAGCTATATTTGCAACATATTAATTTCTAAATAGTATAATTGAAGTATAAGTCCAAAATTTCCAAAGAACTGCTTATTCTCCAAGTTATATCTTACAGATAAATACAGCACATTTAGCAGTAGGATATATAAACACACTTTAATTTCTTACTAAAAACGTTTTCAATATACATGGATATTATCATCAGTTAACCAAAACATTCTAAATTAGAACTACTAGCTTGTAGTTCTAATTTAGAATGTTTTGGTTAACTGATGATAATATCCATGTATATTGAAAACGTTTTTAGTAAGAAATTAAAGTGTGTTTACATATCCTACTGCTAAATGTGCTGTATTTATTTGTAAGATATAATTGAAGATTACAAGTTTGCAATATCTTATGTTTTAACTTATAAAAATATAAATATAAATAATTGGTCATGCCTATTAAACTTTTTGCTTATTTATGTTTTAACTCTATTAGGATTTTTTAATGCAGCACTACAGAACATTTAATTGACTTATATATATATTTTTACACAATTATATGTAGTTAGCATTGTGTTATATATTACTAGATTTGAATCTGATATTGCTTTGATTGTCATGTTCTAGAATATAACCAATGTTGTTCTTAGATTTTTATTTCTATTCTTATTGTGTTGTACTAAGAATGACATTTATAAAGGCTGAAAATATTTTGCTAAAAATAGAAATTTCTTCATTTTAATGCTGTAGATTGTTTTTTATGGATAAAGATATTCCTCAATTTATGAATTTTCAATTTAACAAAGAACATAAATTTACCAGTTTTTCATTTTGCAAAGAAAAATGAAAAATATTTGATTATCAATCAATTATCCATTATAATTTGTTTAAATTAATGCTTTTCTTGCTTATTTTTTTCACTAATTCAGTGCTGTAGCGAGGCTATGGTGAAGGTGGCCACGGCCATAGGCGCCAATCGAAATAGGTTCCTAATTTAAGGGATCACTACCATCGTCCACCTCACAAAGGTGCCTTTTATATCTTGAGCCATAGGCGCTTAGAGCAGTAGCTATGACACTGCACTAATTGTATCAGATATATCAAATTTACCTGTGTACCATTGTTTTTTAAGACAAAATTCACTTCTATTTTAACAAGAGGATCTGATATCAAATCTAGCATTTGGCTTGTACTGACAATATGAGTATCTGTAATAAATATTAATACACAAGCAGTAAATTCAATAACTAAATTTATTCTAAAATAACAAAGCTTATAACATCAAGAATAAACATTTTCAACTCATATTGGATCCTCTTCAGCTTTTAATGGAATACAATTTAAAAATCAAAAATTCAAATTTTGCAAACTGTCCTACTTATTGCATTGCTAGTTACATAAACGTTTACAAATATTGCTGAGGGTAAGAGAAAATAAAATATATTATTTATAAGAAATAAATAACTCTGCTAAAACATCAAACATAGATAAATTAATAAACTGCAAAGTTGCAATATTCAACAATAACAATAATCTAAACCTAACAGTTTTAACAACTCTGCAAATCCAGAGTTTGAGAGCTCAAGTCTTTTTTACCTATTTTCTAACATAAATCAATCAATCAATATATCTAACACTAACTAATGTCTTCATGACAAAACAAACAACTTAAAAACTTACAGTTGTTAAAGTATCAAACAAGTGTTAGAACTAAAAAATAAAAATGATGTTAGAAATTAATACTAATGAATTGAATAAATTTCCAAAATGAGTAAAGTTAAATAATAATAATAATAATCATAATTTATTAGACTCAAACACTTACGAAAAAAGTATTAACCAAAGCTTTATTTAGACAATAATAAAGTACAAAACAAATTATCAATAAAACCTGTTTAATCAAAATTACAAAATCCAAATATTCAAAACAATAATAAATATAACCTTAAATACTAATTAGATCTACTACCTCCACTTTCTGATACAAACTCAAACAATTGTTGTTCTTACAAGAAAGTCAGAAGTCATTAATCAGCTCCAGTCAATATGAAACACTTCCCAGTGTCATTTGACGCACACATTTTTATCATAGTGACTTTCACAATCCTGAGCTTGTCTCATTTACATAAGTTGTGCAACAAATTCAAGTTTCTGTTTACAGAGTAATCAATTCATGTCATCCTCTACAATTATTTATGTATCGAATATAAAACATCGATAAGAGATAATTCTTATATTCTCACATTGGATCAATGGAAATGATTTAGAGTAGATGACGTCCAATGGCATGGCTGAAAACTGAGAGGCCTTTGCAAAAATGTCGATGGGGCTCCCTCTTTTTAATTTATCGATATAATTTATTTTAAACACTATCTAAACTCTGTAATGCAGGGCATTGATGTACATTTATAATAAATGTCAGTGTAAAAATGATTTGCTTAAATGTTAATAGTTAGATTGTCAGTTAGATTTGAATTTCAAGTCTAACTAACAAGTAAACGACCAGAATCTCTTAATTTATTGATTTCTACTGTTTCTAATAAATCTTTTTTCTTTGGTCAAGTTATGTAAAATTTTAAAATCATCATTAAACATATGATTGCATTCTAAACAAATGATTGCATAATTTGAGAGACTTGCTTTATGTATAAGATTTTAAACATGTGTTGTATAGATGTATACAGCTTAATTTGTGATAGCTTGCCACTCTCAAGAGCACTGCATTAGATGTATTGTAGCACTTTAATCAAACAATCGCTGCATCCAGAAACACAAAAAATGTATATGAAAACAATACATAAATTGTAAATTAGCACTAAGTTTTAGAGTTCTAGCTAACAAATGCTGACGCCTTCGTTAAATAGATTTAACTGTTCTGCGTTAAAATCGAGGTTATTGGGAAATGATTATTTGGGTTTTTCTTCAGGGTGAGTTGGGGCCCCCGTGTCACGGGGTCTGCTACTGTCAGCTATGCAACTGATGACATCACAAGCCAAGAGAATTCGTCGAGAGGTGGACTTCCAGTCTGAAACTTGTAATTCCCAAACTGATGATATGGAGAATGTGAAATGTGAATTAACTCTTAAACTAAACATAATATGCTAAATAATAATGAAAATCAATCATAAATCCCTTAGTAAATGCTGATTTATGATTAAGACGGGTTGAGGCCCCGGATGCAGAAAATATTGGGCTCCTTAAAAAAAGGGAGAATCAAGGGAATAAAAATACATATTGACCCTATTTTTAAATAAATAAAACATATTATGTACTATTTATATTTTATTCCAGCAAAAATTCAATATAATATAAATTTATAGAATTTTACTGGAAATTAAAATATGAATATATTTAAATAAAAACATAATTTCTTCCAAATCAAAAGGAGTAAATATTGATTTCTAATTACTGTTTACTGACTGCAGAATTTTTTATTTTCTTGTATAATTTTGATAAAAATTTGAATCAAAAATATCAAATAACTTTGTATCATTACAGAATGATGTATAGCAATTTTATAACAATTACTATGGTCCCTATGTACAGTCAGCAGATTTTTTAATAAATTGCTTAAATTAATAATAATACTGTTTTTATTAACACCACTTACTGAATTCATTTTAAAACTATATAAAATATGTAAAAATCTAGATGATCCAGGAGAAAATGATTAGTAAATTTATGTTATACTTAATGTATTGTGGTTGCAAAATGGTAGAACTTTGTCCTTTGTAAAAACTTTTACTTTTAATAGGACATTTAACTTAGAGACTTGAATAAAAGATTATCCCTACATTTTATTTTGATGTTTTTGAAAAATAATAATTTATATTAAGACTAATATTAAATTTTCAATTGGATTCAATGTTGATGTAAAAGTAGACATTGACTTGCTTCCTGGAATGTCTCAACAAAGACTTGGAGAATAAAGTTTTTAGTAAGGAAAACAATAAATCTTTACTAAGATTATAATTTAATTTAAAATAAGATATGCTAAAACTGCAAATTGAAATATCTTCTTTATAATAGAAATTCCAGATTGATTGCTGAAATTTCCAAATTTAAATTGAAGAATTTTTGTAAAAAGGTACCAGTTTCTAAAGAGAGGGATTTTTAGAAAGCTTATTATATAATTGATATTTTAAAGAAATCAATATGTATTCTAAAATTAATCAGTGTTTTTGATGATGATAATTTTTTAGACTGTGAATGTTCAATGTAACTCTATAATAATTCAGTTTTTTTTTATTACTGTGATATTGACATAGAATATTTAATATTAAATTTTTTACATTCTATATTCAGAGTATGAGAAATTTATTATTATTATATTGCATGCATTTTAAATTAATAGCAATATTTAAAAATTTGGATTATAAATTAATAGCAAAAAGTATAAAATTTATTAAAAATTTTTAAATTATTGCATATTTATTAAATTAAATGTGTTTTTAAAGCTTGTCCACCAGCAACTTATTGGAATAATAGTGATCCTGGAGACTTATCTTCATGTTTACCATGTCCTGATATAAATCATTATTCTGAACCTGGAAGTACTAGTCCTGACAATTGCAAATGCAAAAAAGGTTATCAAGAAGTGAATAATCAATGTGTAGGTATGTATATTTGCTTACAGTATAAACAGCTCTTGCTATAACTAACTGGAACATAGTAAGAAGCTCTAGTTGCAAGGCACAAACACTTTTTATTAATCTACCTATCTATAGATTAATAAAAAGTGTTTGTGCCTTTCAACTAGAGCTTTTTACTGTGTTCCAGTTATGTATATTTGCTTCAAAATATGCCAGTTTTTAGTCTATATTATTGTAATAATAAATGTTTTACTTATTTATTACTTTAGTTTTAAAATGCCCAGCTCTAAAACCTCCAAAACATGGTTATTTTGTAAATGATTATTGCAATAATGTTTTTAATGCTGCTTGTGGCATAAGATGTGAACCAGGTTATAAGCTTGTTGGAAGCAGTATCCGACTTTGTGCTGAAAATGGAAGTTGGACTGGTGATGATGCTATTTGTGAAAGTATGCTAAATATTTTGTAATGTATATTTATAAATATTTTATTGTATATGAATTTTATCATGTAATTAATTTCTGTTCTCTTCAAATTGCTTAATTTTTAAATATATTTTCATTATCTTCTAAAAGTTATGGTTCTCTATTTCAAATATTGTAAACAGTAAAAAGAAAAAGTAATTACAAGTAAATATATTTATTTATTTATTTATTTGGTGCCTCTGTATTAATAGTGATTAATAAATATATATTTATAGGTAATTCAAAAATATATTTACAGGTAATAAATATATTAACTTTAGTTAATGCTTGTTTTTGTTGTTCATAAATATTTTAGGTTATATGTTAGATTTTTCAGACTGAATCTTTAACTATATTTCAAAAATCTCATTTCATATTCAATGTGTTATTTGTGAACAACTCTTTTTATAGATTTGTAAATATATAAAATTATATGTTTAACTCTGAAATCTCTAATTGAAATGTGTATTTATTTATTAGATAAATAAATTAAGTCCTAGTTCAAATTATATAAAAAAAAAGAGAACAACAAGCAAATAAGCTTGTTGTTCTCTTTTATTTTTATTAGTTTATATATTATTCCAAATTGAATTATATAATTTTACATATAAAATCATATTATTCAAAATATTTTAAAATCATAATTTAATATAAAGAGAAATAATATAATTTTATGTGATAAAATCACAATGATGGTTATGATATTACTTCCATGAGAATTAGAACATTATTATCAATAAAATTACTATTATTAGTAAAGCTATTATAAATAACATTATTATTGGTAATAATAATGCGATGCATTGTAACTTGTGTATATACACTAGAGCAGTGGTTTTCAATCTTTTGGGTTCTGTGTACCACCCAAAAATATCAAAATTTCTCTGTATCACCACCATTTATAAAAATTTTGGCAACAAAATAAAAAATATTTATTTTAGTTTTTTGGTAACCAAAACATAATTACCATAATAAAAGCTAAATATTTAATTTACATAGTTAGAAACAAAATATCTATTATTATTATTATTATTCGTGGTACAGCAATGTGTGCATGGAGTAAATCCAGGGCAAAGCGCCATATCGGACTTGAGTCAAGACATGACTACTTGTGTAACTTAATTGTGTGTTAATTAACTGTCTGTATCAGTGCTGAGAAACTTTCTTACTATGTTGGCATGTATTCAGTAGTGAAACTTTTTGTAGTGTTATGTATGTCTTGGGATGTAGATCTGGTGTTTTGAGGCTTTTGTGTAGTGTGTGAGGGATTACTCCTGTGGAGGGAGATGGATACTGTGACTACCTTTTGCATTCCCCAGAGATGCTTAATTTGAGTACTGTGACTACCTTTTGCATTCCCCAGAGACGCTTAATTTCTTGTGGACTACCTTTTGCATTCCCCAGAGATGCTTAATTTCTTGTGAGAGTTCTATGTATTTGCTAATTTTTTGGGTGAATACACCCCGATGTTGTGTGTGTCTGGTATTGAGATGTCTATAATGTAGTTAACTTTTTGTTGTGTGTGTCTGGTATTGAGATGTCTATAATGTAGGTAACTTTGGTTCTGCTTGTCTATGAGAGTGATGTCTGGTCTGTTGTGGTGTTTGTTTTGTTTGTCTATGAGAGTGATGTCTGGTCTGTTGTGATGTATGGTTTTTTTGTCTATGATTGTTCTGTCATAATATATCTTGTGTGTCGAGTTTTCTAAGGTGTCGAGTTTTCTAGGATTGTGTCTGATATGTATTTGTAGTATAGTATAATACATCTTGTGTGTTGAGTTTTCTAGGATTGTGTCTGGGTCTGTCGTAATACATCTTGTGTGTTGAGTTTTCTAGGATTGTGTCTGATTTTAGTATGGTGTGAGTGTGTTCATTAATTTGTGTTTGGTTGCAAGCTGTAAGTGTGTGTTTATTAATTTGTATTTGGTTGCAAGTTTTTGGTGTATTAGTGAGTTTTCTAGGATTGTGTCTGGTATGTATTTGTAGTATGGTGTGAGGATTGTGTTTGGTATGTATTTGTAGTAAGTGTGTGTTTATTAATTTGTATTTGGTTGCAAGTTTTTGGTGTATTAGTGAGTTTTCTAGGATTGTGTCTGGTATGTATTTGTAGTATGGTGTGAGTTATTAATTTGTATTTGGTTGCAAGCTTTTGGTGTATTATGTTTGCTACTTGGTTGTGTCTGGTAATCTGTTTTATAAATATTTTAATATATTTTATAAATATAAAATTTACGATAAAATGATGGTAATCTATTTGTGCAAGCAGCTTGCAACCAGACGTAATGTGTTGAATCGTTTCGGGAGCTTATGGTTTTTTACAAGTGTCATTTGTTAATGTACTGTCTTTCAGTATGTATATTCTGTAGTTTTTCATGTTTATTACCTGGTCTTGTATTATAAGCCCTTCTGTTTCAGTAAATAGATCCTCCCTGACTAACCAGCTGTTTGATGTTTTAGTGTCAATGAAGTTTTTCTGAAGGTCGTATGGGTGTCTGCCATGGAGTTCCTTTCTACACCAGGATGTTTTCCTTATATGTGTGCAGTTTTGTCTATTTAACATGGAGTGTCATTCTGAAGATTTAATGGTATTATGTTTCTATCTGCCAAGACAATAACTATATATAGTTATGATGTATGTTGTTTTTTATAGAAGAATTCTCTCAGATTATAGATCTGTTTGTCGTGTAAAGAATGTCAATAAGGCCAAGTCCTCCTTTCTTGCATGAGAGAGTGGTTCGTTCTATGGCAGATTTCGGGTAATAGTACTGGTATTTTGTAAGTATTGTTCGTGTTTTTCTTTGGAATGATTCTAGTTCTGTCTGTGTCCACTGTATCACTCCAAAAGAGTAAGTCAGTACTGGTATGGTGAATGTGTTGATGGCTTTCACTGTATTTCTTCCATTCAGATATGTTTTGAGAATGTTATTTAATCTGTTGGTGTACAGTTTTGACAGTGTATGTTTAGTTTTCTTCTCTTCTGTGAGTCTGGCTTGCTGGAATCCCAAATACTTGTACACCTCATCCTCTTCCATGGATTCGATAGTGTTTCCATTTCTGAGAGTGAAGCTTCCTTTCTTTAGGACTTCCTTTTCAATGTGGAGTGTGAATTTTTTTGCATTTGTCTAGGCCAAACTCCATGCATATATCTTTTGAAAATGTGTGCGTGATTTGTAACAGCTGTTGTAATTGTATTTGTGTTGTGGTGTACAGTTTAATGCCATCCATGTAAAAAAAGATGTGTGTGTATGTATAGTGTGTTGTTTGGTTTTGTCTAATGTTGTAGCCACAATTCGATGTGTTCAGTTTGTTGGAGAATGGATTTAAGGCAAGGCAGAACCAGAGTGGGCTCAAGGAATTGCCCTGAAAAATACCACGTCTAATGTGTATGGGTTCTGTGGCTACATGATGTTTATTTATGATAACATGTAGTATTGTTCTCCAGTTCTTCCTATGCATTATGTTGCATAGGAATGTGATGTATTTGGTATTGATTTTATAGAGTTGCAGTGTCTGTATGAGCCATGAAATGCCTTTTTGTAATCTATGTATGCTGCATGTAAGTGTCTGCATTGTCTGTGTACTTGTTTTATTATTATTGTGTCGATGATCAGTTGCTCTTTGCACTCCATGTGACTTCTACGGCAGCCTTTCTATTGTTCTGTGAGAATGTTGTTTTCTTCGATGTGTGTATATATTTTGTTGGTGATACAAGATGTTAAAATTTTTTATAGTATTGGTAGACATGTGATTGGTCTGTATTTTGATGGGTTTCCAGTGTTTGTGCTCTTGGGTTTCATGAAAGTGATGCCATTTGTAGGTTTCCGGTGTTTGTGCTCTTGGGTTTCATGAAAGTGATGCTGTGTGCAGAGCCGGATTTGCATTTTTGGGGGCCCTAGGACAAGCAAGGCTTTGGGGCCCCTAAAAATTCAAATCAGCTATGCCTAATTTTAAAGACTCCTTATAACTTATAAGGAACCTTTAAAATTTTAGTTTCAATCTAGCTTCCTTATAACTTATAAGGAACTTTAAAATTTTACTTTCTATCTAGCACTTGTCTAATTTTAAAGGCTCCTTATAACTTATAAGGAACCTTTAAAATTTTGTTTAATTTTAAAGGCTCCTTATAACTTATAAGGAACCTTTAAAATTTTACATCTATCTAGCACTTTAATAAAAACCCATTTTTTCTTATTAAAAGTTTAGACATCTAGCACTTTAATAAAAACCCATTTTTTTCTTATTAAAAGTTGTAAACTGATTGATAGTTTTGGGGCCCTAAGACACTGCCTAGTTGGCCTATTGGTAAATCCAGCCCTGCATGTGTAAGAAACGAAGGTGTGTCTTTTGGTTCGTGAATGAGATGTGTAAGATGTTTGGCCAGTAAGTCATGAAGATAGGTAAAATGTTTGTACCAGAAATTCTGGATGCCATCTACACCAGGGGCTTTCCAGTTGTGTGTGCATTTTATTGTGTTTGTGAGTTCTTCAGCAGTAATGGTGGTAAAGGGCATTTCGGGTACGTTTAGTATGCGTCTCTCCTCTTCTGCGATCCAGCTGGCTTTCTAGTTGTGTAGTACGTTTAGTGTGTGCATCTCCTCTTCTGCGATCCAGTTATTATTATTATATCCAACATAAAAAACAATCGAAATGTTACAAAAACTTTTTAATTAAAATTAATGAGAACCTTGAGTTTGTTTTGTAAAAAACAATTTTTTAATATCAGGCTCTATGTTACTTAATTTTAAGTTCAAATTAAGCTCAAGTTTTAATTTTGTTCTATATTTGTTTTTTAAATATAACATTGTTGAAAATCCTTTTTCACATAAATAGCTAGAGCAAAATGGCATTAAAACTTTAATAACTTTATCTGCAATTTCTTTAAAATTTTTCTTTCTCCAAATTCAAAAATTTATGAGTGTATTATTTTAAAATCTTCCATGTTGCAAGCATAACATTAATTTTTCATGTTGAAAAATTGCAATTGTAGCAGTTTTTCTGGTTGTATGAAGAACTAAAAACAGTGTTCTTGAATTGTAATTTATCATTGCATGCCATGGACTGAGCATTCATTACCAGTTCCCACTATAACAAACTCCAAACCAACCTATAAGGACTAAAACCATTGCACTGGCAATTGGGTTGTATGGCACTAAAATGACGTATGACCTAGAGTGCAATCAATAAGTCTGAATATTTTTGATTATGGCAAAGGCAGTAATCAATATAATGGAGATATACAGTACACTCCCGAGTATCTGGCCTAATGTGGCGGAAGGGTAGGCCGGATAACAAAAAAGCCGGATAGGCTAGAGTTCTACGTATTTGTTCAGGTATTTCTCTTTGGTTAAGAGAAAAATGTTAAAGATCTCTCTACAACAGAGGAAGTTGTTTTTGTTAAATGTCGTCTCTGTTCTATCTGCCGACTCTCATTACCCGTCCTTACGCGCGTCGCTCACCGCTTTTTAGGCCAACGCCTGTCAACATCGTTCTTGGGCCTGCGGGCCGTGCAGTCCTCACACAATGAACAACGAGCAGAATGCTGCTCTTTTTCTGTCACAATTTGTATCTTGCACACGACACATAGGAGGATCGTAGCAGACGCCCGCTTCCATTGCCTTTGCAATGTTGCTAATGCAATGCCTTGCCTTCCTCATTTAATTAGATAAAAGAAAACTAGGCCGAATAGTTGCGAACCAGATACTCGAGAGTGTACTGTAGTTTTAATGTTTTTTTTATACCATTTATTATTTGAATAAATTATTTAAATATAATTTTTCAAAAATAATTTATCTTTCATGTACCACCTGTAAGTCTATTGCATACAACCAGTGGTGCACATACCATAGGTTGATAATCATTTCACCATAGGGCAAAAGTTAAGTTATAAATTGCTTTCCCTAATTTTTTTAATATTTAAATATAACATTTTAAAATGTCATAAAGAGGTATTTAAAGAATGCTGAATATGTAAATAATGTTTAAAATATTTCTGATCTAGTTAAATTCTATCCATGGTGAACTATTTTAGAATTAAATTGTCAAATTAATGATTATTTAATAATTACACTACAGTACCAACATCTATTGAATTAATGATTAATTATTTTAAATTTAGGCTAAGAGTGCATCATCTGTTATTTAATAATTAAACTATAATTTTTACTATTTTTCCCAAAATTAAAAATTTATCTTGTCCTGGAGTCAAATCAGAATCTTTGGGTTATCATCCCGAATAGTTTAATTCTAAAATAGTTTGCTAGGGGGAGAATTTGGTTGGATTAGAAATATTTGGACAAAAATGATCTAATGTGTGGATTTGTGGCAGTCTGAGGTCCAGAAATAGAAGGGAGATATTAGGAAAATAACAGACACTACACTATTTTCTTTAACAGAACAAGTGTTTATTAAGAAAAGAAAGAGAAAAGAGTACAGTAAAAAGAAAATGAGACCCTCAAATTTAAACATAAATTAAACAAAAAAGGGAGGAGGTATGGATACCAAAACATTGTGCCATAGCATGGCCCATGGAAGACTTACCTGGAAAGTCTTCTTTCATTGAGTTGACTGTGGTCAATCTCCATTATTGCTCCCTTGCTGGTGACTATTTCCCTCCAGATCTGAGAGCTGTTTCTTTCCTTGAATGGACTCTTGCTGTGTCTGCTCACACTCTCTTGGTCAATGTCCATTTTATACTCTTCTCTGTTTATTTATTCTTTTCAGTCTGTTTCTCTCTGGTCTGTTTATTCTCTCCTCACTGTATCAGTCATCATCATATTTATACCCAATGGTAGAATTTTTATGGGGTTGCAGGTGTTTACCAACTGGTCTCAGATTAGGGATAGTGATTCTTTTATTTTTTACAGCAAGCGATAACTTAGCACATTGACAAAAGAAGTTTTCTCTGTAAGTAACGCATGGATGGATGATTCAGGTGGGGTATTGTCAATTACATCTTCCCAGCAGGAAGGATTTGATGGTCCCCCTTTAGTTTTAAGTTTTTACAATACATTTAGTTTGGTGCTTTTTAGCATCCATTTAACGTATGGGGCTATAAAACAATCCAAAAAAAAACATTTTTTTATGAAAGAGAGTACAGTAAAACATAATTGAAAATATAAAGAAAACTTACATAATATTATAAAAATAATATTAAAAAAGAATATGACATAAACATAAAATAAAAGAAGAAAAAGGAAGATGGGAGCTTCCTGAGCTCCACATTTTCTTTTATACTTTTCCTATAAGACCAGACATTTTGGGACAATCTGTATAAATGATTATTAGTTATTTGAAAATTTAAAACCATCTATATCAGAATAATAATTCCTTTTTAACAAATGATAGCAAATATGATGATTATTATTGATTATATTATAAATTCATTGATTTATTAATTTTATAAAAAATTATTTCCATTGAATAATAAATTTATTTGTGTGAGAAAGTTTAAATGTATCATTGGTTAATGTATTTTCTTAATGAAAAGTAGATGACAAAATTTATAATAATGTTGGTTCAATTATCCAAGAAAAGTTCTAATTATTCAGAGAAAGATTTATTTAGAAATAAAGATATAAAGTTGAAATGTTTTTCATTTTAAAAAGTTATCTTCAACAAAATTACAAAGTTAAATATATTTGTATCTTACATTCGAATTTATTTAACTTATAATTCTATTGAAGGTGATTTTGCAGAGTTAAAAATGTTTTAAGTTTAGAGTTTGTCTTGATAATTGAACTTACTGTTAAAGGTAGATAGTATTCTATGACTTATAATAATGTATTTTAAATATTATAATAATTTATTTTAATAATTTTTCATTAACTCTATTTATTATCTGATTCTGAATAATATTCAATTCCTTCAATGTTGATTTCAGCTGAATCTAATTCTTCAGCTACTGATATATTACTGCTATCGTTATTTTTATTATTCAAATTATTAATTTTAATTAAAATGATAAAACTTGATTGATTTTCCAAGAAATCGTTAATCGTGCCATCAGCAATTCAACGTTTTTCTGATAATGTTTTTATATGTTTAACACATGCTTTCTATATACGTGTATAATGAATATAATTTGAGTTTTATTGAGTTTTTCTGATAATGTTTTTATATGTTTAACACATGCTTTCTATATACGTGTATAATGAATATAATTTGAGTTTTATTGAAAACCTATATTATGTTTACATTATTTTATTACAAGATTACTTATTATAATAATGTGATAAATATATTTATATTACATTGATAAATTTGAAAAATTGAAAATTTAAAATACTGT
>AYEL01065806.1:0-46232 GCA_000484575.1 Olivierus martensii
TGTTTCACCCCTTCAAAGCCAAGTGACTGTTCTTGGACTGCTCCTCGTCCGGCTTTACTAACCGAAAATTAACATTAATTTGTTAATTATCATCATAAAAGGAGGCGGATCTTTGTTAGTAAGACTGGTCTATGCTACCGTTTTTCAGTTAGTGCTCGCACTAACTGAAAAACGGTATCAATTTTATAAGTCGCACTAATCAAATAAAACTCACACTAATCGAGGCCTACCTATAGTTGCTTGACAAATTTAATAAATATGTGTATTATTCAAACTCGCACTAATCAAGGCCTACCTGTATATCAGATTTGAATTCGCACTAATCGAGGCCTACCTGTACATAAGATCGGAAGAGCGTCGTGTACACTAATTGAATATCGCACTAATTGAGGCCTCCCTGTATAAGAATTTTCTGAAAAACGATGTCAATTTTATAAGTCGCACTAATCGAAATCGCATTATTCGAACTCGCAAATTTTTATAAGTCGCACTAATCGAATATCGCATTATTCGAACTCGCATTTTATAAGTCGCACTAATCAAAATCGCATTATTCGAACTCGCACTAATTTTGTAAGTCGCACTAATCAAATATGGTATCAATTTTATAAGTCGTACTAATCGAAATCGCATTATTCGAACTCGCACTAAACGAGGCCTATCTGTATAATAATAATTGCATTTCCAAATCTTCCAATTAAGTAAGAGCTGTATTGTACATATATGATATTTATACGATCTAAATATAAATGTACTATATTTTGGCAATATTTAATAATAACAAGCAATACAAATAACTTAAATATTTAATGTATCAGAAAATGTATAAAAATACTCAGTCATAAACTGCTGTTTCAATAAAACAGCAATAATACATTTGCTTTGTATGTTATCTATAATCTTGTAAAGATCAATAGTATTGAATATGAATTAAAATTTTTAAATATTACGCTTGCACTATTGTTAACTTCTTGTCACACAATTCAGGAACAATCTAAATTAGATTTCACACATGTCACCTATTTATAGTATTGCAATGTAAACAAATCATTACACACACACATTCTTGACAATGCATGACATGCCTGCCAGCTTAGGCTTGTTAAAATCTGTCAGCAGACTTGACACTAATTAGTTATAAGTTGTGTTTATTTGGAAAATAAAATAATCACAACAATTTTAATTCTATGCTACAAACAGATGAAACATATACAAATAATTTTTTAAAATTTTTTCTTTTCTTTTCTTCTCTTGGCTATGCTTCCACCACCCATTATTTTTATTCAATGCCCCCTAATTGCACCTGAAACTAATAACATCCTTGGATTGTTCCAGCACCCAGGGGGGTGATATCATCCACTTTGGAAAACATGCCTAAAATTTATTTTATTGATATTTATTTTGCAGTTTTTTTAAATATGTATTGAATGTAAAATGTATTAGGGATAGAAATATTTATAAAGTATGTATAGTTTTTTCATTATCTGTCAGTATGATATCTAATGATTGATCCATGTAGCATCAATCATCAGACATCTGTTAAAATTGTTCATCCCTCCATCTAGTACTTCTTCAGACATTCTCTAAAGATCTCTCTTAACTTTTTCCATTAATATCTCAGTTGTTAATTAATTTGGATCTAAAGTTGTAGTATATTCTATTTTGTTCAATATTAAAAGTTCACTAAAGAAGTAACATCCAGTTCAAATATTCTTGACTTTCAATCTCTGTATATCACAATTTTTTATACAAGTGAAATGTATAAATAATTTAGATATTTAAAAATATTCTTTTTGTGAACATCCAATAAAAGCATTTAAAATATGACTGTTATAAGATGTTCAAGATAAATGTATTTATCCTTTATCTTGTTTAATATTCTTTTTATAAAATTTTTCTAATAATAATTTATACCAATTGGGTCCATCCCACTGCCTACAACATTTTTCATGTGGGCCTCAAGCAAATTTTATTTGATAAACTAAATATTTTTTAAATTATGAAAAATTTAATTGTGTATAATTGCAATAAAATTTATTTTAAAATTAAGTGAAGACTTGATATTTTAATTTTTAAATTAACATCCTCCTAGGATGGGGATGAAACTCCTCTTCACATTTTGTGTGAATGTGTGGCCCTTTCATGGATGGCTAAGGTTTGATCTTCTTGGGTTGCATTTTCCTGCACCAGATGATCTTTTTACAGTCCCATTGAAGAAGATACTGTCTTTCATGATTAAGATAAGACTTCTTATCTTAATCATGAAAGACAGTATCTTGTGGTAACAGTATCTTGGTCTATTGTGCACCCCCAACAGGGGGTGCACAATAGACCATTGGTGTCATGGTGCTAGGGCTGAAAAAGCCCTCCTTTCCTACATCTATATCTACAACATCCTAATGAGTAACTATAATATATTGCTTTGCTATGGCTTGTGTTTATAGAATAAAATTTATATATATTTAGACATATTCAGCCTATGACATATATTTAAAGTTTGAATTAGTCCTTTGGCTTGAAAGATAAAATACTTCTAATTTATATTGTACATTATTTTAACTGAATTTTCAGAACCTTTTTAATTGAATACAGAACCAGAAAATCACCTTTGTTCTAATTAGTAAAACTTGTAAAAAATTAGATTTAGGAAAACCTTTTAAGTGAATTTAAATTAAACTAATAATAATAATTTTCTTGAAGACAAAAAAGAAATGTAAAATTTCCGTTATAAAAAAATTTAATTAAAAATATTACCCAAATTTTGATATTCTTAAAATTAAATCAAATATAATGTAAGTTGTCATCAGAAAAATTTTTCTAAAAACGAATAATTGTGAGAAAAAAACAAGATACATTTATTTTGGACATCTGGTATATTAATTTAGGAGTGTTTTCTGAATATATTATATTTACAAAACCAATAATTTTTAATTGAATAATATTTTATCATCAATATTTTAGTCACTTGTATTATGAAATCATCATCATCTAAGAATTAAATATATGAAACTGAGAAATTTTTATTTTAGAAATTATAATTTGAAAAATGGCAATATAAAAATAATCTTTTATATTATTGGAAAAATATTTTTTTATATTTATATTATGTAATTTAAATACAATATTACTATATTTATATATAATTATGGTTTAATTGCAGAAGATGAAAGAAGGTACAGACATACATCCACATTGTAAAGATTGTATTAAAATTTGGAAATGCACTGTTCCACCAAAAGAAGGTGAAAGTTGTAAAATTATATCATGTGATTTTAATTGTGGAGCAAGATTCCATTTATGCAAAACAGAAGAGCATCAACTTTTGTGCCTAAATGAAAAGGTAAATTATATACAAAATGTGTAATTATTACAGTTGTATACAGATAGTCCTCAACATACCAACTACTCATACTTATAATGACAATGTTATAAAAAAATTCCATGATTGTTCAATGCTCATATTAACAACAAACAGGGGATAAAGCATATTCAAATCAGTTGATTTGAAAATGGTATATCCCCTGTTTGTTGTTAATATGAGTATTATCTGACTAGAGCCAAGTCTGTCTGCCCAGGTTTGCCAAGAGGGCCTGTGGCTACGTAGTTAGCCCATCTGGGAGCACTAGTTTCGACCCGTCCGATAAGTAAGTTTGTATTAAAATATAAGCTTCCCGAAATGGGATTCTGCCATAGGTCACCATGGTCTAATCAGTTAAGGCATTGGGGCACTATCCCAAAGATCCCGGTTCGAGTCCGCTGTGGTGGCAAAATTTTATTTCAGGAAAATTAACTTAAAAATTATAGTTTAATCATTAATTACTAGATAGCGCCAGTTTAGTTCTAAATTCTAATATTTTAATTATTTATTAATTCAACAGATGGTGGCACAATTGCTTTAATTAAAAATGTAATTTAGACTTTATCCACCAGGGGAAGTTTGGCTAGTTTGTTCGGTTGATTTGATTGTTCAATGCATTTCCAGAGTTTGAGCCCCAGACCTAATATATATGATATACAGAAATAATTGTTTTTTGTGTCTGATTTTGTAGTTTTGTATTCAGTATGTTTAATAAGATAATATACAGGGTGCGCCAGCTAAATCCAGACAAATTTCAAATTGAATTTCCCACCATATTTTACGTCAGCGCTACGATGCTGCTGACGTTTTAGTAAGCCAGACAGATGATGCGTTTGAGGATAAGTACAAAATAGCTGATCAGTTAAGATCGAGTGCAGAATATAATCGGAAAGCAGCAGTAATCAAAGGCCTTCGTGCTGGACGTTCACCTTCCGAAATAATTCGGTTCTTTAACTATCCAAGATCGACAGTTTATGATGTTGCTGCTAGATATGCGGCTTCAGAGAAGTCTGAAGAAGGTTCTGACAACCTGGCAAGGAAGAGTCATTCCAGGGGAAGATCGTCAAGAACACCGGAAGTTGTCCAAAGGGCTCGAAAGTTCATCTCGAAGAACCCAGGGCAATCTCTCAGGCAGTTGGCAAAAACATTGGGTGTGCGAGAGTTCATCTCGAAGAACCCAGGGCAATCTCTCAGGCAGTTGGCAAAAACATTGGGTGTGAGTAGAAACAGATGCATCGAATTGCAGAAGAGGACCTACGGTACAAGTCTTACGTCATAAAAGTTAATTGCGGAAGAGGACCTACGGTACAAGTCCTACATCATAAAAGTACAGGAAGAGGACCTACGGTACAAGTCCTACGTCATAAAAGTACGACAGAAGTACAATAATCACAAAAGTACGACAGATTCTGTCTGATGCCGCTAAAACAGAGTTGCTCGCTGCAACTTGCTTCTGTGTTATCTGATGCCGCTAAAACAAAGAGAGTTGCTCGCTGCAATTTGCTTCTGTGGTGATGTCGCTAAAACAAAGAGCGCAACTTGCTTCTGTGTTCAATGAAGAATGAAGCTGCAGGATGCAACAGTTTCTTCTCTGATGAGAAAATTTTTACTGTTGATTCCAAAGTAAATCAGAGAAATGACCGTTGGCTTGCCTATGATCTTGAAGATGTCCCCGTAATACCGTTGGCTTGCCTATGACCTTGAAGATGTCCCCGTAATAGCTAGGCAAGTTTCCGCCCAGTGTTCATGTCCTAGCTGTTGTTTCCGTGAAGGTGACGTCATGCCGCCGCATATCTTTGGAAACGGGGAAACCATAACAAAAGAGGTTTACTTGCATGTTCTTACAACAATAGTGAAATCTTGGATGGAAACTGTGGCTTCCGGGAGATCCTACATCTTCCAGCAGGACGGCACATCTGCACACATCAATCATTTAGTGCAAAACTGATTGTCAGACAACATGGATATGTTTTTGTCTAAAGAATTCTGACTCCTAACAGTCCAGATTTAAATCCTTTGGACTATTACATATGGAGTGTTGTTGAAAGGGTTTCTAATAAGTCAAGACATCCTAATGTGGCATCTCTCCAGGCCGCTATTGAGGCAGCATTTTCGAACCTGGACAAGCAAGCGTTGCGCAGGGCATGTCATCGTTTCCGATCGAGGATCGAAGCAGTAATTGAGGCAGAAGGGAATTACATCGAGTAATTTTAATCTAAAGGGATCCCAAATTAATGTGCAAATGATATTTTTGATAATTTTATTCTCTTTGTTAAATAAAATTTTGTTTAATTAAATTGTTTATTTTGTCCGGATTTAGCTGGCGCACCCTGTATAGTGTTCCCCAGTAAATATTAGTAGTGAGAAATCCATAAATTTTGACTTCTGACCAGGACTGCCAAGATGGGGCTAGGCCCATTGGGTCCCATCATGTCACATAACATGTCCAATAGTTTGCAGCCCTTGCCAGAGCACAGTGTCTATCACCTAAAGCAGTTATGCCAAAATAAACTATTTTATATATAACAATATTTTGAAAGACGAAGATTTTGTGTTTATTGTATAATTTTCTAAATAAATGTTTAATGTTTTATGCAATTTTTTTTTTTTATTAAACCAAAGTGATGAACTTTTTTTTAAGTGAAGTCCAGACCACAAATTTGTCCAGGCCCAAAAATTCCTCTCAGTGGCCCTGCTTCCCTGCTTCTGACCATTCCAATTTATGTCAGTCGCAAACCATCTGTACTAATGTTTCTTTTACTTTCTTGTGTTAGATGATAAAAATGGATTATTTTAATTTTTGTTATGATTTCAATTATTTTAAATTTGGGGTGAGTTATTAAAGTTATTTTATAGTCTTCCTAGTCAGTAAGCAATTGCTAAAACGAACTTGAGAATTAAATCTATGAATAATAATTAGGGAAAAACGAAATACAGGAATCCCTTGTTATAAACAATTCATTCTACAAAAACAGATCATTAACCAAAAATTCATATAAGGAAGATTAAAATCCTATTATTTTCCATATTATACTTTTTAATTGATTCCAAAGCCAACAATTTATTCCTGGCACTCTCATTTTGCATACCACATTCTAGTCATTTTCTGATTACTGATTGCTTTGCAAATTCCGTAATTTTGATAAGCTGACAATACCTAATGGCTAATGACTGCAATAATTCCAGTGTATGCTTGATTAGGACCTCTTCTAGAAAACAAATTTCCAAAACAATAATCGTTCTTACACTATAACTAGCAATCAACAGGAACTTCATAGTTGTTAAAAAAAATCATAAACATGTTAGAATTACAAGGACAAAAATACATTAATATACTTAACTAGAAACAATAACTACAAACAAATAAATTAAATAATAAAAATAATTTATTAATTTTACAGAAAACACTTACAAAAGTGTTAACAAGCTTTATTGTAACAATAATAAAGTACAACCAAGTTAGTAAAATAACTTGTTTACTAAAATAACTTGTTTTAATTATTAATCAAAAAGCAATAAATTTATTAAATAATAATCCAAATAACAAAAGAAAATTTACTAAGCCTCCAATCATGCTTCAAGAAAATATTTAACTGGTTGAGTGATAGTTCACAAAATGTCTAAACCTAATTCATTTCTTCAATTCCACTCACTTCAAACTCAGTCAAGATCAAATTTAATTTAAGCAAATTAAAATTAGTTTTATGTATATATTTATAGATATATAATTTTATTAGAAAACATTTAATTCAAAGTATATTTTTTTTGAAAAAAAATGAACTCTCTCATACAAGAAAAATTTATATTAAATTATTAAACTTAGTAATTTTGTTTCAGATGGTTATGTTGTCCCCAAGCTCTATTATATGAACCAGCATTAAAACACATCCTTAATAATTTAATGAAGAAATTGTTTACTCAGGTAAGTTTGTTATATACTTACCTAAATATATTCCTGAATATTTAAAAAGAAATGATATTTCATTCTACAGCTAATTGCAGAATTTCATCGCTTGGGTGCCATAGTAATCCATGCAACTTATAATCGATTTATATTATGTACTAAACGCCACAATGTCACAAATGCACTAGCATATGGTAATTATATTATATCCAGTATTCGTAATAAAGAGCTTTTCCATGGTTTAGATATGACTGTTCGAAATTGCTGGGAATATATTTTATGGCTGGATCAAGTAAGTTACTTTTATAAATATTAATCAGTTTGAATTTACATCAATTATATCATCATATAATTAATAAAAAAAATGCTAAAAGCAATGTAATTTTGGTTTTTAAATGTAAAATTTGATTTTGTAATCTTCTATGAAAATTATTTTTGGTAAACTATACTATATTAAAAAAATGGGCTAGTTTATTTGTTAGATATGATGTTTCACTATACTACCCTACTTTAGAATTAATGCAAAATATTAATGACTGAATTGGTGGAGTTCTTTTTCAGATATTTTGATTATTTTTATAAAAAATGTGATTTCCAGATAGAAATATTTCTCAATGCTAGTTTTAAAATATTATGTTCACAGATTTACTTATTATCTTTAACAGTTATTTATAAATAAAAAATTTTTTTTTATAAAATTCAATTTATATTCAGGTCAATTTTGGTGGAATAAAAGGCAATCTTCCTGAAGAATCCCAAAAGAATTTAGATTCTGATGAGAACATAGATGATACACCAAATGAAGAAGCAGAAGTATGTTCATTTTGTTATGAAATCACTATTTTATTGAATTACAATTAATAAGATTTGCTATTTGATAGATCATTTTGGATATGTGTTGGAATATTGCAAAATATTTGCCTGAAGTTAATGCCATACAGGAAAATTTTCATGTAAGTGCATCTAAAATATTGGTAAAGATTTCAGATATTGTTTTACTTTAGTTATACTATTATAATTATTTTCTAATATTTATATGTTTAAAATAATCATGATGTATCTTACCCCTTTATAATATATTTAGATGGTTGTTGGAGAATATATTCACAGAGTATATTCTAAAGCTTGTGAAATTAGAGAAGGTTGGGCTGGATCCACACCTGTGTGTCGCTGGAAAGCCACTCAAAATTCGGAAAGTATTTCTTGATTTATCATTAATATTTGTTTATAGTACTGCTTAACATATATAAATATTCTTTTAGCAGGAGGATCCTGATGGAGAAACACTTGATGAGCTTTCTTTGTTTTCTCAGGAAATTATTAAGTCAGAGTTATCTCAGAAACTTTTCATGTAAGTAATTAATGATCTTATTTAAAATTAAAATAATATAATTTTAATTTTATTATTTATTACAATATAGCATCACAGAAAAGATAAATAAGAAGATGTCAGGTTCAAACAACAGTGATATGTTTCCGACTTTACCAGGTATTACCATAACATCAACTAGTCCAGCTTTAGCATTTGTAAAAACTGTCTGTAAGGTAAATGAATTACTTTGAGTAAGTTTAAAAAATTTAATCTTAACATTAACATTTGCTAATTGTGAGAAAATATGAAGCCAGTGAAAAACAATCAAACAAATATCAATTCAAGTTATTTGCAAAAAAATAAACATGATTTTTAAAAAAACTTTAATAAAATTTCATACTACAGTTTGTTAGTATAATTTGTTTTATTATGCAACTGCTTTTTCCTATCACATTTAAATTATTTATAAAATAGATAGTTAATTTTTAAAACAAGAAATTTGAAGGATACTATATAGGTAGTCCTTGACTTATGACTATTTGTACTTATGATGGTGATGTAATCAATAAATTCTGTGATTGGTTAATACAATTAGGTAGATTTGAGTTCCGGACCTAATGGTCTGATATATGGAAAACAGCCTTTTTTGTATCTGGTTCTTGAAGTTTTATGTTCTTTTTATTTATTAAGATATTATATAGTGTTCTAGTAAACATTAGTAGTGAGAAATCCATAAATTTTGGGCATTTATGATTTCTGATCAAATCCAATTTATGATTGCAGATTCAATTTGAATTTCATTGTAAATTAGGAGATTATCTGTATTTTAAATTCAATCAAGAGAATGATGCTTTGTTATAAACCTAATTAATTTGATTTCTTAGCTTTGTGATCTTCCTATTTAGTTATTCTACTTTTCAAATAACTTTTATTTTATACAGCAAACTGATAAACTTTTAGGTTCTTGTGTAAGTTTTTTAGTTTATAACATAGAATATTATAGAGATTTTTTTAAAATGACTTAGTGAGTAGGTTGATAATGTTTATGTATAGAATATATTTCTCCTATTAAAGAAATTTTTTACTAATATTAAACAGAAAGAAAAAGTTTAAATAAAATCATAAAAAGAAAATTTGTTAATTTTATCATAAAAAATATATTTCTTTAAATTTATCAATAATTATTTGACAACTATCAATTTCAAAGCCAAAAATTTTAATTTTTCACAATTCAGAAAATTTGTGTAATAAAATAAAATAAAAATTTCACATGAATCCATTTATAAATAACAAGTATTTCAGTTTTAATTACAAATTAAGTATATAAAATATAACTGTTATTTTTTTATTCATTATTTAACTTTTTTACAAAAGTATATATTTGGAGTTATATTTGTATATTATGACTTATTTTACAGTATAATTTCATAAGATCAAGAGGGCATCTGCTTATTTGCTTTTCTAGCTTTAATGTGTCAATTATTGATAACCTAAGTTCAATATCATATAAATTAATAACTATAAAGATGTTAGATCTTCATGTACACAATCATCTTAACAGGATTATTATTATGATATGAAATTTTTTAATTTATAAATGGAAACTGATTTATCATATGTTTCAGTATTATGAAAGTATAATAATAATTTATATAGTATAGTAATGATTTATAAATCAATTGTATAAAATTTCTTTTAGGTGCTTTCACTTGATCATAAAATCACTAATGAAGTGACTAAGCTTCGCAGAGATTTGCTGCGTTTGATTGGAGTAGGAGAATTCAGCAGTTCAGCAGAATGGAATGAGCCTTGCCAGTCTTTTATTCTTCCAGAGGTAATTATTTTATAATTTATAAATTGCATGTATTAATTTAAAAATTGGGATTATACTTAAAACTATCTAATATTTATTAAACTTATAATAATAATAGAATTTTTGATCTGAAATGTATTATTTTCTTATTTTTGATTTAATGTACTTTTGATATCATCAGTCAAATTATTGCCTGATTGATGATGATATCAGATTAGACAGTGGTGTACTAAGAACTGAATGGGCCCATGTACAAGTGAAATTTATGGACACCCATCAGTTTAGAATATTTAGTTGCCTCATTGCATATCATTGTCAACTTAGTGCTTTTTGAACTAAATCGAGTATCAATTTAGTTTTAATGTTATTAGTGCAAAAATTCTACAGATAACACTGTCATGTTATTTTAATGGGTTTTTATTTAAGTTAGTGCTATACTTACTTCTTAAGTTGCAAATAGCAATATTCATATCAGGTCCAAGTTGGTGAATCTCAGTGAATGGATGTGTGTTTATACAAAATTATAAAATTAAACACAAATCTGATGTCTAAAATTAGTAATAATTCTTTGTATGCAAAAATGAATCAATACTATCAAAGAATATGTATCTGTTGATCAGTAGTATCAGGGATTGCCTCATTTCCATTTAATATTAATTGATTATATATATATAATAGTGGCACTTGTAGCTTGTGTTTAATCATTAAAAAGAATAAGTCTAGATATTTTTGATCTTATTTGTGAAATTCCCAATAAATTAATATTTTTGAATATATTCAAATATGGAAATTTCCAAATATTTGCATATTTTTAATAATAGAAATGGTGAAGAAAATTAATTTAATGATTCCACCATTGTCAAAGGACATGTTCTTAGGATAAAGAGGGTGCATTGTGACTGCTTTCTATATTTTCAATTTAATTTGTGCAGTATTTTTAATTTAAAGCTTACAAAAATACTAATTTATGAACATTTATACATAGTCGCATGTTTTTAATCATTATTTTATTGATTGTATTATTATGCTGATAATTTGTGTATTTTTTCTTTATGTTAATGTATTTATCTCTAATTTATTTAGCAATTATTTTTGGTAATTTTTTTATGAAAGCTTTAGCCTTTCATTAGGCTCCTTTAGCTCATGGGCCTTTGTCCATTGCACTGAATTTTCAATTGCTACATCACTGAGATTACCTGAAACAGTAATGTAATACTTCAATATAAATATTGGTCAAGTATTTCATTATTGTTTCAGTAATCTACCAATACATGATTGGAACATTATCCTATAGAATTTTTGTCTTCTCATGTATTGCTAATTAGTGATAGCTACAATTTAAATATTTAACAATCATTAAAAATTTGCTTGTTCTGAATTTATTTATGATGGATTAATAAATCAGTTAAATCAGAGATTGTAAACTCTAACTATTGAATATTTCTTTTAACAAAGTTTTTGGCATATATTATTAAAATGATTGATATTAGCAGTTGCTTAATTAATTTTAATTCAGTAAACTGATACTGTATGCTTCTATACAGATTTTTTTCAATACAAAATTCTTATAATTAAATTTATAAATTAAGTTCGTGCATTGAAGTTGATTTAAGTATAGAATGATTACACAGTACTGTTTTGAGGTGCTTGTGTAATTTGAGATTTGCATAAACTGAGATCATTTTCTCCATAAAAATTCAGTCTGTTACAATTAGAGTTGGCTTTTTTAAATAGATTAAAATAAAAACTAATAAAAGTTTTAATCAATGCAATATATGTACATGTAATAAAAAACGAAAGCCATATTGAACAATCAGCCATATTGATACAATTTGTATCTTTTATTAGTTTTTATTTTAATCAATGCAATATATATACATGTAATAAAAAACGAAAGCCATATTGAACAATCAGCCATATTGATACAATTTGTATATATTATATACACACAACATAGACTTCATAATTAGCAAAATGATGATGCATAATAGCTGGAAATATGGGTAATGTTTGCACTCTTATTAGAGCATTATCTCTGTAATAGTGAACATTTTTGCATTGTGTTCCAGCTCATGCTGTTTCAAATTTGTGTAAATCAAATTGCATTGTATCTGAAATAATTCTATGTTGTTGCTATTTCATTAAATAGAAGTAAATTTTCCACAGTTTCTGCTATTAAATTTAGCAGTATCTGTTTGAAAAATAATAATATTATATAGGAGCATAATATGGGTTTATATTATAATATTTTGTTTCATCTGTTAGAAAAAATATTTTAAATTGTTTAAGAAAAGAATCTAATTCCATTTCACACAAAATGAAATGTTTAAAAATTCACAAAATTCTTGATTCACATTTTGTATCATGTGCCAAAAGGAGTAAATTTCAGATTAGATACATAAACAATACAACAGAAAATAAGTAGTTGCAGATATTTCGTATTGACAATATTTGACTGTTTACTGACGCCAAAAGGAGTAAATTTCAGATTAGATACATAAACAATACAGTCAAACCTGTTTTTATGCGGTCGGTTTTTGTGCGATATATTTTTTTTTGTGCGATTTTTATGTGCAATTTTTTTGTGCAGTATATAAAAACATTCCATCAAATGCATATAACGAATAAAAATTAATTAAAAAACTGTACGCACAAAAACCGACCGCATAAAAACAGGTTTGACTGTACAACAGAAAATAAGTAGTTGCAGATATTTCGTATTGACAATATTTGACTGTTTACTGAATCATGACTGCATGCATACTATTGTGTCATCTTTTACTGTAAAAATGTAAATTATGGATTTTGGAATATTTTGTATTAGGATATTTAGCCTGTATATGTTAAGGGGAATTCATTATTGAGATTATCATTTCTTTATAAATAAATTAATTGTAGAAGTGATAGATGTAGAAGTGTTCATTTTTGTCTGTTGAATTATACTTTTTCCTCCAGTTTAGTGAGGAGGCATATTAATAGTTCCAATATTTTCAGGTCATTTGCAAGTCTTGTAACCATTGCAGTGATGTAGATTTATGTCGTGATGCATTTGAACTAAACACATTAACTGGAATGTAAGTATTAATTAGTTCCTAAATTGAAACAAAAATATATATTAATTTGGATAATTGTATCTGAAAACATTTCTTCATTGATTTTATATTTTATGAAGTATTAAATATTAATTTTTAACAATTTATCATCATTATTGATAGGCGTGAATGGTTATGTAATGTGTGTCAAGTACCTTACAGTCGATCAGAAATTGAAGCAATGCTAATTGAATGCATTCAAAAGAAAACAATGGCTTATACTCTCCAAGATCTACAATGCACAAAATGTAGGATGGTGAGTATACAATTTTGTTTTAATTAGATTTATATGATGATTTAATATTATTTTCAAAAGAAAAGTAGATTTGTTTGTGATTACAAACAAAAATACAAACATTATAATTCATTCAAAACCAAATGTACATGTAGTATGAAGAATCCAAGTCAGTGCTGGATTATCTGCTAGACAAAATAGGCACATGCTTAGGGGTTCCTGACAACAGGAGACTTCAAAAGCAGGGCTAAAATTATTGAACGATTTTATAATTTATTTAAAAATTTTTTATGTTTATGACCCCAAAAGATCTTAATCTAGTCTTGATGTAAGTGATCCTATGAAATTATTTTGATTTGTTTCTTGAAATAAATTTTTATAAAAAGTATTTTCACTTAAATCCAAAATTAAACTAAATTCTTATTACACATAGAGAATATATGTTCATATTTAACAAAATATGCATATAAAGTTATAAATCAGTTTAGTTTTTATGCTTTTTGTAGTTTATTAATACAGAAGCACTTAACTACAATGTAAATTATGTCTTCATTTTTTTTTAATTAAATTTTGTCTTAGGAAGTTTTGAATTCACTGCAACAGATCTTTCTAAATGTTTGATTCACTTTTCTTCCATGATTTATGCAATAAATTGAATTTGATTTAACTGTTTTTGTAATCATAGAACATTTATTCTATGTAAAAGTGTTTGGATGACCTCATCAAAGAAATATGAAATTGTACTGTGATGTTTTGTCTGTTGTTGATCTCATGATAATTAATAATCACATACATTGTTTTTTATCATTCTTCATTTCTATTTACATGTTACTCTATTAACAAGTTATCTTATTTCACAATTACCTGCTGAATAGCAAAAACAAGATGGTAGATCGGAGTGCTATTTGAATTCATCATAAAATTGTGTAAATTTCAGGATTGTGTATATAAGCCATCTGCTCATCAGTATCAACAAAATTCACTTGTCTTCATTTAGTATTCATCCAACACTATCATCATCATCATATACTGATTTGTTATCACAATATTCTTTATTGTATTATGTAACCATCATCATACTAACAGAGTTCTAAAGTATAAATTGAAGGATTATTTATCCAATTTTTCTATTAATTATCATTTCAAAGATTTCTGGTATATTATGAAACTTCTGGCCATGACCTGGATGACAAGGATACCTGTCTATGGAATGATGCAACCTGATCATCATCGTTGCAGATATCTGGATCAAACATCAAGTTGATGAGTGAACCAGATTTAGGCCACCCTAGTACCAAATGTTGTTGTATAACTATGGTTAGATATTTGCTAGTTGAAGTTAGATACCATTTCTGGATTACTAATATTAAAATGATTGCATGCTTTAATCAGTAGTAAAAGTAGTCATGCTTTCTTCATAAACTCATTTGCATCCAGAATAATCTTTGTTTTAGTCTAAATCTGAAGAATGGTTGGTATTGAATTTATAAAAGATTTAATTTTATGGGTCTTAAAATATCATTTCAATCCAATATTTTGATGAAAAAGTTAACCAGTCTTAAAAGTTTCCATATTAGAATATTTATATACTGCTATGAGATAAAGGTATAGATGGAAATATTCAAAAAACCACAATGCAGTTATTTGTTGACAGAATTTTATTTGATTAAATTCTTTATCTATATATATCAGCTGAAATATGTCAGATCTGTTTTATAAAACATTCTTTTGAACTTGTTAACAAGTAGTCATTGTTGATTTTAATAACTACTTGATTGCATATTTTTGATAATGTAAGTGATGATTATATAAATAGTATGTTGAAAAACAATAGAAAGGTATTCAATCAAAATATTAGATGCAATTAAATACATTTCTAATTTAAACAGGCCACAGTTATATAGATGAACATCTAAATATAGAAAGAATCATTAGCATTTTTAATGAGTGAATAGATTCTAAACTACTTAAAACATGCAAATAATGTTTAAAAATTATATACAGTAATTTATTGCATAGCTGTTAATACAGATGTTCCTTGAATTATGAACAAATGAACATATAACTTGAACTTGATTTTAATAAAACAAAAATAACTACTTGATTGCATATTTTTGATAATGTAAGTGATGATTATATAAATAGTATGTTGAAAAACAATAGAAAGGTATTCAATCAAAATATTAGATGCAATTAAATACATTTCTAATTTAAACAGGCCACAGTTATATAGATGAACATCTAAATATAGAAAGAATCATTAGCATTTTTAATGAGTGAATAGATTCTAAACTACTTAAAACATGCAAATAATGTTTAAAAATTATATACAGTAATTTATTGCATAGCTGTTAATACAGATGTTCCTTGAATTATGAACAAATGAACATATAACTTGAAATCTAGCAGTATTGGACATGCTACATACTGTTTTTGTAATAATTTAATCTAATTAGAACATATATAGGTTTTAATATTATTATTGATAATTAATGAAGATACAGCCAATCATAATAATTAGTTTAAAAACATTTTCATATAACTTGAAATCTAGCAGTATTGGACATGCTACATACTATTTTTGTAATAATTTAATCTAATTAGAACATATATAGGTTTTACTATTATTATTGATAATTAATGAAGATACAGCCAATCATAATAATTAGTTTAAAAACATTTTTAAGATAAATCATTCAAAAAACTTCACACATTTTGATTTTTCCTGGAAAAATATACAGACAAATAAGTTTCTTAATTTATATACAAATTTCTGAATTAAGATGATGAAAATATTTCCAAAAATTCTAACATTTTCAATAACTATGTAATTTTACAATGGAACCAGACTGTTTTTCATTTTAACCAACCAGTAAATACATAATTAGATCAAGTAAGCCAAGATTATCCATGTTCTGCTGTCATATACACTAGTTTTTTATCAGTTGAAAAAATAGGGAGTGCATTATCTATCAAAGTTTCAATATTCTAATTTATTAGAAATAAAGCAAATTATAGGATAAATGATATATCAGTAGCATCATAGCATACTGGTTATTCTCTTTTGATGCTCAACCAGAAAAGGATTTTTCTATAGTCTGGCACAGTTTTGATAAACATCTAGTCTATATGGGAATAGACTAAGCCAGATATTCAAGATTTCATTATATATATTATTGTACTATGAAAGATTATTAGAATTATTAATTAAATTGTTTTTAGAGAATACTTTAAACAAGCAGAACTTATCTTCATAAAAATTTTATTTATTTTTAGATAAAACAGCCAAATATGTCTCGATACTGTGAATGTGCTGGGAAATTTCAGTGTCTATATTCCTTAGAAAATTTAAATAAAACTCTTTCTACCTTTCAGAACATAGCAAGGTAATTTTTAAATTATTATAATTGATCATGATAACAAAAAAAAGCAGTAGTCCTATGTTTGGCTACTATTTAGTCTGTAATTAAACATAAGCCAAGTAGCTTTAATAATTAGAATATTCAAAAATTATTATAGGCTAAATTAACATTTTTAATTTGAACTAATGGTGACTTCATCTGTTAATTGATTAATCAAATTTATAGTTTAATTATTATCTGGAATAAAAACTTGTTCAACTGGACCTGAACTAAGGTCATTATTCCAACTTAAATTATCAGATACCTATGTATCATCATATGTTATATAATTTAATAAGGCCTAGGATGATAACTCAGTTGGGAATGATAGCTAATACTATATAGTCATACAGATATAAACTATTAGCTCAAGTCATTAATGGTATTGTCAACTAAAAAAGTTTATACTAAGCATTAATAATTTTTAAAATAATGATATTTTCATTTTCGAATTTAAAATTAAAAGTACTTGTGTTATAAACATCTATATTTAATTTCTCTCAGAAATATCAGATAATTGTATAAAATATTCTGATCACTTAGTAGCTAAATTTTAAGATAATATATTGTAGTGCACAAACATTGGTATGACAAAATTTCTTTGCATTAATACAATATGAATATTTTTTATTTATTAGCTATGATTAAATCTAAAATGAATTTTTTTTCTAAAGGGTAATGATAGATACATGCATTTGAAGACTACAAAATTTTTTAAGTCAATGAACAAACATTGACTTATGAAAATGCACAAACATTGTTATGAAAAGCAACCTGTTCTGTATAAGAATAGTTCTTATATCAGAAATTCAATTATGATTAATATAAATCTTAATTAATTGGCTAAGGTTTTGGGACAGTAAACTGAAGATCTTGATTCAACTCCAGGATCAAGGCAAATTTTTAATTTCCAGAAAATAGTTTAATTATTAAATAACAAATAGTGCCACCTTAGTCTAAATTTAAAATAATTAATCTAATAGAAGATGGCACTGTAGCATCTGTCTAATCATTAATTTGGCAGTTTAATTCTAAAAATAGTTTACTATAAAAAAATATTATTTTAATATACTAAAATATTTGACACATTGATATTGGCTTGTGTCAAGTATTTTAATTTGCATATACTAAAGAGAATCACTTTATAATCTTTAAACAACAGTATTAATGTTTTGATTTCTGCTAATTCTATTTTTAATGGAAGGAAGGTATACAAACAAATATCACATTGATTCTCAGAACAGACCAATTTCATTCATAAATTGCAAACTAAATGCAATTTCATTTCCCTCATTAGTAATAATTTTTGAATAGTTTCAATGAAATATAATAAATCAATTTATTTGATGAAATTGTCACTTTTTTAGTAATGTTTATTTGATTTATATTTTACAATGTTAAAATTAAAAACCATCAATATGCCAGAGATGTTTAAATTAATAGTAATAAATTTATACCCCATTTTATTCTATAAATATATCTGTTTCATATTGTAAAATATGTCAAGAAATTTTCTCTAATTATTAAGTAAAGATACTTAGGTAAATCAATTCTGAACTATATTTTAGTGGGACATATTTTAAAAACCTACATCTGAAAGACAAAAATGTATACAAATGTGATTACAAAATTCCTTATGATTGTTGAGTGAAGAAAAACAATCCTATAATCAAGTGATTTCAGAAATTCCTTAAAATTATGATTAATATATGGGAAACATATATATTCACTTCATTATCAAAGAAGAGAGGGATTAATATTAAAGCAAGCAGAGTACTATTGCTTTTATATTTTTTACATTAATAGTAACAAACTGTCTTGTACTTTTTACAGATTTTTCCAGCTACCAATATTGGAAGAGATGGTTGCGTGGCTTTTCAAAATGAATTCACATATTAAATAAACTGTATATAACTTTATGGAGATGAATTTTTTAAATATTCTTTCACTTTTAATATAAACTGAATATTTCACTGAAAACGTTTGCAAGAAATTTTATACAATGCATCTAGAATAAAAGAATTATATTTTAAAATTATTTTATATGCACTTATGTATATAAATTTTTACTGTTAAAATGGCTAGGAACTCCTATTTTATAATCAGGTATTTGCATTATGCATTGTATATAATGCATGGTTATTTAATTTTGTTATAATTAGTATGTAAATTTGACATATTCAATATAGTGAATATAAATCAAAATCCATTGTTTTACCAGTAATTACTTTGTAAGTTTTCACTTCTACAAACATGAATGTATATGAGTTAGTTTTAAAGTTGAATGATTCCAATTGATTCTACAGATTAAAATTTTATATCGGAAGCAATAGCTTCTTTTTAAATTAATCTTGTATAAAATTATATTTTTGTAGATTATGTATAAATAAATAAAAAGTTTGTATTTAAAGCCAGTTTTCAATCAATATTCAGTAATAGGAAACTTGTTTCTAATTGCAAATGAATTGTCTAATCATAATTGATAATTCTTACATTCAAGATGTATTTTGCATCTTAGTTTATATAGGGTGGAAGAAAAGTCTTACCTCACTAAATAACAGATTTTTGAAATTATAATAGTTATCAAGTTAATGCCAACAAATATGAAGTCATGGTAGGCTATCTGATGATGACCTTCAAATGAATATATTTGCAAATTCTATCTCATACTGTAACAGATGAGGAAAAAATTTCAATTACAAACTTGTTCAGCATTCAGTTCTGAACACTTCATCAAAATCACATAAATAATTCACCCAAAAATTAGAGTTGATACTTATTTCTGACATGTAAACAACAAACCCAACATCAAAACATAACACCCCAAATCAATAAATTGAAAAAACAGATCCTAATCAACTAGTAAAAATTAATCAAAAATGTACTCCAAATGTCTTCCATCAGCATCCAAGTACAGTTGAGCATGATATTGGATGGAGTTCCCCATAGCCTTTAGTGTGTCAGTAGAACTCTGCACTAGCAGTAATGATGTGATCTTGAAGATTCTTTACTGTTATTATGCAAGAATGAAAGTTGTGGCCTCATCAGTTGGTTATGGGCAACCTGATCTTGGGCATTCAAGGAATTGACATACAGTAGATCTAAATATTTGTGTTGAGGGATGTCTTTCCTGATAAAGTTGACCTGCAGTAATAACATTCACTTTAGGAGCACCATAGTATGTTACCATGGTAATCATTTCATTAATTGTGCACTCAGCCAGTGTGTACTGTACATGTACAAATAATACACAGTTATAAGCTCTCAGTTAAAGTGAAAAACAATTATTTATTGCAGAGTACTTTTGGTTTTTAATAAACCATCATCAGTGCAAATATTACATCCTTTATATCAAACAAGATGGAATTATGTTTTGTTATAAAGATTCACTTTAACTGTGTATTATTTGTGGTTTTAAAAGTGAATTTTGATATATATTTTAGTTAAATTGCATATGTGAATGTAGCTTTTTATGCCAATTGAACGGGAAGATTATGCTGTTGTAGAAAGGCATGCAAAATATTTTTGTTTCATTTTTGGGTGAACTATTTCATCCAATTTTAATACAAGTTTTTTAAAGTGCTCAGAATTGAATGCTAAAAGTTTTACCTCTCTCTGTTATGATTTATGAGATAGGATTTGCGAGTGTACTTATTTGCATTTGAAGATCACAGATTTGCAAACTTACTGTTTGTCTACCACAAGAATAGCTCCCGCCAGGATGTCTAGTTAGTGGTGGTCGCTTTGCATATGTGAATGTAGCTTTTTATGCCAATTGAACGGGAAGATTATGCTGTTGTAGAAAGGCATGCAAAATATTTTTGTTTCATTTTTGGGTGAACTATTTCATCCAATTTTAATACAAGTTTTTTAAAGTGCTCAGAATTGAATGCTAAAAGTTTTACCTCTCTCTGTTATGATTTATGAGATAGGATTTGCGAGTGTACTTAGTAAGTTTGCAAATCTGTGATCTTCAAATGCAAATGTTTGTCTACCACAAGAATAGCTCCCGCCAGGATGTCTAGTTAGTGGTGGTCGCTATAGCAACAAGACCTGTCCATTTTGAATGGGGGTTAAGCATGTGAGGATTCATATTTATTTTCATTTGTAAAATATAAATATTAGCATATAATTAATATATGAAACAGTTTTCTTTCATTTGATGAATCGAATTAAGTAATTATAAAAAGAGATGATAATAATAAAAGCATCGCCAACATGCCATCAAGGCGTTCAGTAAGCCAAAATGGACACCTTTCTTCTGGCTTCCCCTATTGAAAATGGAGCGAATCTTGTTTCCACGGCAACAGACTTCTTGGCGGGAGCTATTCTTGTGATAGACAAACAGTATATAATATATACTGCAAGTATGGCATTCCTTGAATCCTGAAGCCTTTAATCCAAGCTTCTCATTGATCCCCGGAGTGGAAGGTGTGCTTTTGATCGCCTTTGCGCGATTGATGGCATATCTTTGCTCGAGTTGCACAGATGGGGTTGATGGCAGTTGGCATAGCCATGGATTCCAGTGGGATGCGGGTCCTTTGTCGTAAGATGATGGTCTGAGAGGTCCATGGCCGTCCACCTTGAAGTCGGAATTGTACAACCTCATTATGGTAAGGAGGTGGCAATTTAAGACCATCCATCTTATAGCTAATATGCAATTTAAATGAATTTCGCCATTAGGCTTAGCAATTTTCCAATTTGATAGATAACAATGGCAAGCGAAAATGTCCGGCTGCTATAGAAACTGAAAACATTGTTTCCACAGCATTGAAAAGTTCTGTTGATTGAGAGAAAATTTGTGAAAATTTTAATTAATTTTATCATCATCAAATTTAATTAGTCGGTTTAGCGTGATTAAAATAAAAAAATTATTCCAGTTTTTAGTTAAAGATTTTTACTAAAATTACTTGAAATGATCAAATATAAATCACAAATTAGGAATGGCTCGACTGCAAAAAAAAAAAAAAAATGTTTAAATTCTCCAAATTAAGTGCAGTTTTATGATGTCTGGATCAACAATTTTTAATTACAATACATTTAGCTTTTATGTAAACGGGCAGATAAATTTTATACAAAACTAATCCAGAAATGGCAAAAAAAAAAAAACTAGCTCACTTTAAGAATATATTAAAATTTATTTACTAACAGATTTTAAAGTAAAGGTTCTACTGGAAGCTAGTCTGTGTTGTTCAGTTAAATTTTATATTTATTTCTATTTTCTTATAAAAAAAAAACTCCTAAAAAAAAAAAAGTGAGAACTGGAACACCATATATAAATGATTTTCAGCTTGATGTACAAATGATTGTGCATTCAAAGCACATGAGAAGGATAAATTTGGGGCCAATATAAGGAGTGCCACTTGTAAGTACAGATATATATATACTAGTTTTGTTTCATTATACTAAATAGTCTATGAAGATGCCTCACTGATGATATATCTGTTAGTAATATGATGAGCAAATTTGAGAGAAATCACCACACACAACAAACTTGCATTATTTTTGCTTTGTAACAGTGTTTATATAAATGCTTAAATATATAATTTCCAATGTAGCAGAATACAGATTAAAATAACAAACACTTAAAATACAATTTCTCAATCAGTAAAACTTTGGTAAATATTTTTTTAATATAGGAAAATAGTTCTGCATATATTTCTAAGTAATGTGTATAAAATGCAATATTAATTTTTGAAAACTTCAGGGACAAGTGAGAAACACAAGAAAATATCAATCACTTATAATAATAATTTTACACCTTCAAATATTGATCATTTTGGAAAATTTGACTCAAATGATTGGCTGTTGTTCTGAATTTTTTTCATGTAATTGAAAGATAATTTACTAATTATTTTAACTTAAAATTCAAACAAAGTAATTTGTGTCTTAAAATAATAATTCACAAATTACAATATTAATATAAATCTTTCAAATTCAAATTACCGTTTACAATATTAATATTCTGAACAATCATTATAGTTTTATTGAATTAATAAAACAAATTTTTGGCAAAAACTAAATTTTATCAGAATAGTATAATATTTATATTATAATCAGTTGTATAATTATTTTTGATGAAAATATAGATATTGTGATTCTATTATTATGCAAAGAGACAAATACAATTCTAAACAGGAAACTTTTTAATTTCAAAATTATTATTTTTTTACTCTACTGTGGCATTATCTCACTTACTTATAATACAAACATTATACAATCCAAATAAACCAAATTAACTTGCCAAACTTAACCCTTGAAACACAATGGAGTTTTAATGATTCTAATTAATAGATGGAGCAACTCATTGGTTTAATAATTTGTATTATTTGTCAAAATTATTTAGAATCATTAAAATTCCGTTGTGTTTCAAGGGTTAGGTTTATTTACTTATAATACTTTGGTATATACAATTGTAGGCCCACAGTATGATTAAAATGCTTCCTGTATAGTAAAGGATATACATTATACAATAATAGGATGAGTTTGAAAACCCAATATATGCTTCAATATATTTTGGATAATTTGATTTTATAAGGCTTTTATTGATATTGAAGGATATACAAAGTGTCAGCCATTCAGTCTGTAATGGAATTGGTTACACAATTAAAAGATATTTTAGAATTTTCCACTTTTATATCTGTGCTATATTAATTATTATATTACAAAAATAGATTCAAAATGAAATAATCAGTTAATAATACAAATTTCAGTAAATACTTTATTATCTACAGTTTTGATATACAATAAGCATTTAATATTATTCTATCTTTATTTTAAGAAGTTCTGAATAATAAACATTTTAAGCCATGTAAAACTGTTATTTCTTTTCCAAATTAATGGGATCAAGCTTAGGATCTGCAAAAAAGAAAAATAAGTCACATTTAAGCCATTTTTTGCAAAAACAAATTAATATATGGTTTATCAATAATACCATATTCAAATATCAATATGGCATATCAAAATTGATATACCATATATTAATTTGGAGAATATTATACTGGAAACTAATAGCTAGAAATCTTTTTTTTTTCAATATTTAGATATCAGGTGTTTTAAGCATGCCATAAAAACTGTGCTACCAGAAATCTGCTGAATGAAGAATAGGTAGAAATAATGAAAGGAAACCAGGCCGAAATTTTGAAGGGGCATAATAAAGACATAATGGAAGGGGTGTACACAAACCATCCTAGCAAAAGCTTTTATGAATATCACATATAAATTGATTGAGAAAATTCAATAGTACAGTAAAATCCCACTTAATGCTGCTCCATTTAATGCTGTTTCGCTACAACATGGTTTTTGAAATTCTATATATATTTTTTATTCACTTTGGCACAGTTTTTCAAACTGTTATACTCATATAAATCTGAAATTGCATAAATTTGTTGCTTTGATACTCCTATGCTGTCTTGCAGTGCATTTGATATAGTGCAGTGCAGTATATATGAAAGTCTGCTGTGATCATAGTTCATATTTATGATCAGTCATCAATGTTATTTTACAGTAATAAAAAAATAATAATTATACAGTCATCAATGTTATTTTACAGTAATAAAAATAACAATTATCTCATTTTAGTTGTTTTAATCGGAATACTTCCTCCTTGAAGTTAGAACATTTTTCTTTCATTGATTTTTTGTCAAAACAAGTTTAGCCACTATTACGAAAATTATGGATCAGTTTATACAAAATGATCCAAATTTTAATAGAAGTTCAAAGGCAAGACGAAGTGGCATGGATGCGATGTCTTCCTATCAACAATTGCTTGCTGAACAAAAAAGGAAAAGGCAAATGACGTTGGATGATTTTTAATGAAAAAGCAAACAGTCTCAAAATGAAGAAGATCCTTCCTTATCACAAACATAAATTATTTACGAATACAAATCAATTTTAGCTATAAAAAATGTCTATAATTAATGTAATAATACATGCTACAAAATAAAATAAACAAAAATGCTACATATATTTTTTTATTCACTGTCCTGTTTCACCTATTCCCATTATTTGTGTATTAAGATTATCTTGTTTAATACTGTTTCATTTAGTGTTTGCTTCCTTTGGAATGTATCCCTCATGTTAAATGGGGTCTTACTGTAATTAAACACTCAAAATGAAAAATTTGAGTTTTTTCTGCTACACTCAAAATTATGAAGGATTCTTTGATTATTCCTTCATTTTACAAAAGAATAAAACTAGGAGAGTTATAGATTTTCTGAGAGTAGTTCATTTATCAATAGAATGGAAATATAGTATACAATATCCATCCTAATACCATATTTCAATATAAATGTAAAGAACATAAATAATATATATTAATCTTATAAAAATAAAGAATTGTAATTATGAACTATGAATGCAATATAACAATTTAAAACCTAAAAAATTTTTAAACTATCAAAATGTTCTATAATACTAACATTCCAAGTAGAATGTTTTTTGAAAGATTCTGTTCTATACATATTAACTATATAAGTTTGCTATTAATAATGTGACAGTCTGTACTTCAATATGTGGATATGCTAATCAGGATCATGATATGAATGAAAATGTTTTGTAAAAAAATTAAATTCAGGACCACTGAGAGGGGTGATATTCGAGACTTTTGTCACAGGCCCGGCATCGAAAAGGACCTGACCATTGAGCCGTGACGTGTCACATAATGTGTCTGATAATTCGCAGGCTGCCACAAGAGCATGCTAGCTACCACCCAAATTAAACTATTGCTGATATAACAGTATTTTGACAGACGAAGGTTTTAAAATTTTTATTCGTCCCTCATTGAAAATTTTTTAAATTTTTTTGGCCTCATCATAGATGAAACAATAAAAATTTCAAAATTCTCTTTTTATTTAATGTTTGTATTTTGCATGATATGTAATATACCAAATTTTTAATTTATTGTACATTTTATTAAATAAATGTTTAATGTTTTATATGATTTTTTTTATTAAACCAAAATGATGTACTTTTTTAAGTGGGGCCCGGACCACAGATGAAAATTTCTCTCGGCGACCCTGTTTAAGTTTTTACTGTTTTAATAGTACTGAATATTGTTTTTAATATATTTTAATTTTTTAAACAGTTATAATCTATAGTAAGAAAACATATAGTTGAATCAATGGACATTTCATAGATCAAATGATAAATTGGAAAATTTGTGCATCCATTTCAGTTAAAGATAATTTTAACAACAAAAAAATATATAGAAATATATAATTGAATTATCAATTCAAATCTGACAAATAACATATGAAACATTTTAGAACAGACTGGCAACATCTGTATTAGAAAGTTTAATTTTTCTTTCATGGTACGGTTATGATGTGAAATGACATTATGTAAAAAAAACAATAATTTCATTTCAGTGATCCAGAACATCTCAAAAATTAAAAACTAAAATTGTTTATAGAAAAACAACAATACAGTGCAGCATCAATTATCTGAACTAACTGAGACCAACGTTGTTCAGTTAAAGTTGGATAATCAAATATATATATATGAGAAATATCACTTTTTATTGTGTAAACTGGGCATAGGCCTACAATTAAATTACAATATCCTATGCAAGTTTACTACTACAGTAGAACCTCTATATTCGGACGCACCTATATTTGTAATTTCCAGTATTCGGAAAAAATTTTTGAAGGAAAATTGTATCGATATTCGCATTTATCGCTATATTCGGAACAATATCAGTAATCTCAAGTTGCCAGCTTGGGCAACTTTTTGCTTTGCGATCTTTGGGCTACTTTCTAAGTAGTAGTTTTTGGAAATGTGTAGATAAATTTTCTGGCAACACTCGTTTGTTGGCAGTTGAGAATCTGTTATTGCATTTTGTGACTCTTGTGGTTTAATCATTATTTTTTGTGTAGCTTTGCATTATTTTTATTAAAATACTGCATACTGTATTATTAGAAATAGATGATCTTGGAAAGTGAAGAAAGAAAATCTAAAAGAAAGGCTATGAGAACCACCATTGAATTAAAACATGAACTTATTTTAAAATACGAAAATGGACATAGTCTTTCTGACTTAGCCAAGGAATATAGCATGTCGACATCAACTATATTTTCCATTATAAAAAATAAAAATGCAATAAAAAGTGCTAATGTGTATTAAATTTTTCATTTTTATTAGTATATATTATTGCTATTAATATTATTATATTACTGTATAGGATTTCTTGCTTGGTAGGTGACAAAGAACGACGGTGTAAAAAGTGCTAATGTGTATTAAATAATGTGTATTAAAAATGCAATAAAATGTTGCTAATGTTATATGTATTAAAAATTTTCATTTTATTTGTATATATTATTACTATTAATATTATTATATTACTGTATATGATTTCTTGCTGACAAAGAACGACATAAAATTTTTTGCAACAACAAGGAGGGTTTTGAAAAGCTTGTACCTAATTAGCCATTCATGCTGAATATTATCATAGAATTTCTTTATGTCCACTTCCACGATGTGGTTGTTTACCTGTTATTTTAAAAGTATAATTAAACAGTATTCTGACTTAAAAAAAAGGTTTGTGAAAAGTAACTTTTTGGGTCCAGAACGAATTAATCCAGTTTACATTATTTCCTATGGAAAAAAATGATCCAATATTCAGAACACACTCAGGAACCAATTAATTCCAAATATAGAGGTTCTACTGTATTATATTTTAAAGTATGAAGTACAGGAATACCTCGATTATCGCGGTTAATGTTGCCACCAAAAATACCGCAATAATCGCTTGCTTGTACCTGTTATTTTAAAAGTATAATTAAACAGTATTCTGACAAAAAAATGGTTTATGAAAAGTAACTTTTTGGGTCTAGAACGAATTAATCCAGTTTACATTATTTCCTATGGAAAAAAATGATCCAATATTTAGAAAATTCAATATTCAGAACACTCAGGAACCAATTAATTCCGAATATAGAGGTTCTACTGTATTGGAATATCAGATAGTTCGACTTTGGGTCCTCTATCAGTTTGATGGATATATTAATCACACGTATTAATCATTAAAATACTTCAATCACGCAATTTAATCATTTTAAAATAAAGGGGCACATTAAGAGAAACTGTACAATTAGTTTGTTCGATAACTGTCTATTTTTTACATCATTCGAAACTTAGTTATCGAATTTAATATCAAATTTATTAGGAAAATCTATAAATCGTCCAAAATCGATGCCAATCTACTTAACCATCTGTTTGTCATATTTTCTGTATCACATCGGAAAACAAAAAGAAATGTAAAAATACAATTCGGTTTTTATTCTATACTCCTTTCGTTTAAGTAAAATATTTTCGGCTTAGTTTCACTCAGAATACCATTGACTTAAAAGTCGCCAAGAAACCGGAAATGCAGCAGAAACTATAAAAACCGAGATTTTCGGTTTTGGTACCTTTTTTTGCTATGCTTTCAAATGATGCGGTTCTCGATTTGTAGTCAGCAATTTTCCAAGTTAGCTAGAAGAATAAATCTTTAAAGAAATAACGAAACAGTATAGAAAAGCAACAGTATTTGTTATTTTCGACTGGAAAACTGAATGTATTTGACCACCAAGCTATTTTCTTTTTCTAATCGATTTGATAAAATATTCGAATGAGGCTATTTTCTGAATCCTACCAAATGAAATTTTTCCAAAACACTTCAGTTGTACTAAATACTGCAGGGAAAATAAAACGCATTGCTTCTTTCTATTATATCGTAAGCTATCGAGTCTCACGCCATCAAATTTCTAATTAAGCAATATCCTAAGGGGGTCCTCCTTCATTTTTACGATGAAAGAAGAAAGCATTTTCCTTCATTCTAGCGATAGGAAAGAAATCCGAACTTTTATTGCTGCCGAAAATTTTTTTCTTCGAGCATTGTAACAAATTCTGCTGGCTTTACCTCGAGACTTCTATTGCATTTCTTTTTTTTTTCTATAGTTAATTATAAATTTTCGAAACTTTCGCGAGTTCGGCAGTTCTTAATCAATCTTGTTGCTACCACAGAATTATTATAGAAAAATTATTAATGAAGAAATTCTCAATTTTTATTCGGAAAAAATAAAGAATAAACAAGAGCTTTCACGTGACGACTTCTCCTTACGCGATCTTAATTGATGAAGTTGAACTAGCGTGTTCAACAGCCGTTCCAATCGATTCTAATGAGAAAGAAGAAAAACTCCACTCACGATATCACGCTTTTTTTTTCAGTTTACTTATTTTTGATGATGTGTTCTCCGTTGTCGATAAAATCTTCATTTTTAGCCACGGATTGTGATTTATTAAAACTTAACCTGTCATCGGCTTTTAGTACGTATTTATTTATTTTAAACACTATAATATTATTAAAGAAACATCCTCGATATACAGTAATATTGTTATAAGTGTAACAGAAACGTTGCATTAAATGCGAGTGTAATTGCCATATAAGGCTGTTACTAGGATAGAAAATGCAATTCTTTGGCTTGAGAAAGAAGTAGGTGCGAAAGGAATTATTTTGACCAAAGTTCGGTGCTACCTCGCTTATCATTCAGGAGTTTGACACGGCTGAAGAGTTTCCAAATTTGGATCGGTGTTGGCTGGCCTCCCGAAGTGTATTTTTACTTTCGAAGGAGGGGTGAAGAAGAGCACCTGCAACAACCGGACTCACAGTGATGAAGAATGCTGCGGAGTACGACCACAACCAGAAAAGTCAGCAAGAGAGTGGCCTCGTCCGTCACTGTCTCTTACTCGTCTGTCCGTCGCGGAGTAGTCACGTGAGTAGCCCCTGTTCTGCGCCAATCAAGCGGTGCCTCGAACCGCGTTAAGCGACGTATGGCGTGATCTCATCACCCATAATGACTTTCCGACCCAATTGTGAGTGATTGATAGCTCGACAATGTCCTCCCCGCTACTGCATCGTTAAGGGCATATCGGTCAATGGGGGAAAGGAGACGAAAAGGTCTAATAACGGCTTCTCCACTGCATTATTCCGTATCACGTGATTATACATAATGAATAAGCTACGCTGCTTTTCTCTTCCAGATCTCTCACCCTTTTGACAGAACGTCCATCATGCGCTCTAAGCTGGAAAAGGGCTGGAGCGTAATTCTTAAAAGTTACATTAAAAGTTTCGTTCTGGTTAAGAGGATTTGGTAAATAAGCCTGGTCAATGCTAAGGTCAATAACTGAGAATGCAATTCAGCTGCTTGCTTCCATTTGATCAAGTTTGCTTACTTAATGCCATTACAAATAATAGTTGCATTTTTTTTAGTGAAAACTAATAAAACATATCTGGTTCATCTTTGAATTGGATTCAAAAATGTAACAAAATTAAGATTCATGTCATAAAAATAGCCTAATTTTTACGTTTTATCTTTTCACTAACAGATCGTATTTCTCAGTCCTGTTAGACGAGAAACAAAGATGATTTTAACCCATCAGATATTACTTGGTATACAAGTAAACGGTATAATTCATTGTTAATGAGATCGACGTTTATAGCATTTGTAGCACCAGATGATTCTGCGGTTAGATTCAGTAAATGTGATGGTTCCTAAATAAGTACTACTCTCATTTATTCAGCGACTTTACTTGTCAGCAGAATTAGGTGATAAGAATCAGTTGACTATGTTTAATCAACCTATATATATATAGTACTGTATATTTATACGGTATATAGAAAAAGAGTAGGCGATTCTGATCACGCTATCAATCTTATGGCAGGTAAGTCGAACTCTAATCAGTAGGCAGTTTGCTTCTCCACTTTCTTTTTGTAATTTCTTGTTCCTTTTTGCGGAAATTACATGGAGACTCAAACTAATAAAGCTGTTTTCTTTCAAAAGAAAAAAGGAATGGATAAAAGAAAAAATTTTTTCCGGGTCACGTAAATGATAAACAACAATTTCCCGTCTTTACTTCATCTCGAAACTTCCGTTTTTTGAATATGAAGGAGTGCTTATTGTTTTCATTCGTGAAGAGGAACGATAAAACAAAAACTCGTGATTCTTTTCGAGTAACCTATTTAAACGCAGATAATGTGTGTTTCTAGTAAAATTATATTAATTTTATGGCTAACAATCCGAAAACATCGCTATATACATATATGTGTAAAACGCTGCAAAGACGAAAGGCATCGATCTCTTAATATTTTAAGGGAAAATTGTCAAAACAAAATCATTATAGAATGTTATAGAAGATTTGGACACACGTGAAAGTGCCGTAAACTCGTAGGCTACATAATTATTCATTCATTTTTTAGGTTTCTCTAATTCTGGTCTAGTAATCTACCTACTTTATCCATACATTCCCTCAACCAAATTTTAGATAAGCATTTTTTTTTTTTTAATTTGAAAAAAACCTTCAGAGTTTTCCGCTATGTCACTCACCAATAATGAAATGTATAGTTAACGTCACTAATAATGCGATCTCTTATCTACATCGTTCTCTACTTCAAAGAACGATAAAAATGGAAAAAACTCTTTAATATAGAAGTTATTTAAAATTTTTTCCTCTTTTAAAGTAAAAAATGTTATAAGAGAAATATTTAAATTTTAATCCTATAATTTAAAATCACGTAAAAATATCTTTAAATTTTAACGTTTTACATAGCAGTCATATAAAAAGATCGATAGTGTGTGTGATCAGCAAAAATTCGCTCTTTACAAAAGAATTAATAATTAATTGTCCAATATATTATCATCGAAAGATTTCCATCATTAGAGAAACGAAGTGTACAGAGATTTTTATCGTTTCGAACATAAAATCTTAAAATATTTTTAATGGGACGGTTCTCTTTGATAAGTTAATGCTTTAAGAATTCACTGCCTAAATTTTTATGTCTATATATAGATGTATTCTTTGAAAGGATTTTTTAAATTTTAACTGTGTAGGTCTATCTATAGTAGAATTATCGCGTTAGAAACTTCTTTTCTTACAGGAAGTGAAGTTGATATATAAAAAAAAAACAACTTAAAGATATAAACTTATCAGAATTTAAAGTTTTGTTTTTACAATAGCAGCGAGATAAATTCGTAATTTTTTAAATATTCTCTGATAGAGACGTCATATTTTTTTTTTTATATCGCTTTCGTTCCTCCTCGTTTATCTGGATTCCCTGATTATACGCGATCCTCACCTTGACTGCTGAAAGGAAAGAAAATGTAAGAGTATCTCTTACAAAAGAGAAAACGGAGGGAGGTTGCCAAAATAGATCTGATGTTATAACTGATAAAAAGATGTGGGGGGGAAAAAAAAAACTTGGATTTTTCCAAGAGTAACATGTGCGTACAAATTTCCCTTTCGTTTGTTCGCTGCAGGTGTTAGACTATAACTACATCGACTCCCAACCGTAAAATTTGCTATAATAATAAATAATATCTCTCGCAAAATTTGCCTTCTTTGCATACTTTACCGTCTTAATTTCGCGCCCCGTTAAAGCGCCACTCATTGTTTGATGCGATTACCATAACAAAACGCCGAAAATTTCGCTCTGTTTTCTGCAAAAAAAAAAAAAAAAAAAAATATTCTTCTCACGCATTCTAATTGCTTAAAGTCGAGGAATGCAAAAAAAAAAAAAATTGCGTGATACGAAAATTTAATTTACTTTATGTATTAAAATGCGCGCGCGCAAGGAAGTTTCGCTCCGCGCTCTGACGTGCGAGATGCGCAAGCGCCACGCGTGTGGCTTTAAACCGCGCAATAAAATAACGTTACAGAGTGACTGGCACTTCTATTAATTAACGGGAAACATTAATCAACGAAAAATTCTGTTTAATTAGAATGGGAGAAAAAAAAATAAAATAAAATCGATCGAAAGGATTCTCATTTTCTAAATTTAACTTTTCGTATTCCGATCTGACTAATAATAATAAAATCGATCGAAAGGATTCTCATTTTCTAAATTTAACTTTTCGTATTCCGATCTGACTTCTGTATTCTTCGTAAGTAGAGTCAGCCAATTCTCATCCAAAAAAATTACAAAAATTGGCCGGATTGCAGTTTCGACTCGCTGAAGTGATATTAATGAGAGCAGATGGTTGATGACGTCATTGCATTCGTCCCACGTATCTCTATCTACGTAAATCACTTTTTCATTTTCAAATATGAGTAACTTTAATACGAACCGATAATTTTTCAAAATACGCCCGATCGACGGCAGATGGCGCTAAACAATCGGTTTACCTCTAAAAACCTCCGACGACCTCTGGCATTCGTCGTTTTTTTTTTTTTTTTTTAGTTGTTAGTCGTCTGTATTATCTCTCATTAATTTATAATCTAATTTTATACATTAAAAATTTAATTATACAATTATAAAACTGCAGTATTTAAAATTAAAAAGCTCGAATAAATTCGAGAAGAAAACGCGACTCGAGTTATAAAAATAAACTTTAATAATAAATTTTTTTTTTTATTTTCTATAATAATAAAGAAGGAAAACATCAAAAATTCCATCCTGAGAGACTTTTAATAACTTTTTTATATTTCAAAAGTGGAGAGTAATTTGAGAAATTCTATTTTTTGAACAAGAATGGTATTGCATTAAAAAGTGTCTTCAATTTTTCATCACATTTCTCTCTTAATCCCACGAAATAAGGTCTAGTCTCCATTCAAATAGAATTCATAATAATAATAATAATAATAAATTAAATTTTAAAATTTCTGAAGATTAATACTTAATAAATTTTTGCGTGAAAATTTATCAGTAACTTGAAAAATAAATAAAAAAATTATTAATTATTTTTAGTTACGAAACTTATCGATAGATGGCGAGCCTATTTTAATACTGTACCTCATCAGTTAACTGGTTGTGTTTTTATTATTAATTTACGATTCTTTTTTACAGAATTTTATGATTGTTTTCGGAAATCCTTTAATATTTTAGGAATTCTGTTTTATATATATTAATTCTTTTTCATAATCATCCAATTAATATTAATAAATAGAAAAACAATTATTTTCTAATGGAAACAGATATTCAAAGTACAGAATTTATTCATTTTAATTAATATATGTATATAAACAAATTTCTTACCAGTAAAATTAAATGTTGGAAATTTTGTTAAATCCACATCTTTTCCACCTGAATATTGAGTTTTAACTTTAGCAAGTTCAGATTCTAAATTTTTTAAAACATCTGGAGTTGCATCCACTAATCCTCCTTTGGCAGTCCTATAAATATTAAAAACATTGTAATAATTTTTAAATGATATTACAAAAATCAAAATATCTTCTATAAAACAAATTCTTTTAAAAATTATTTAGAAATTATAGAAGATTTTACTATCATTAAATGAATTTTATTACTCAAAAGAAATTTATTTTAGACTATATGAAGCAATGTTATACTAAAACTTGACTATACTTTTGACATTTAGAATCAACCTGTCTCAAAATATGTTTTTTTATGACTGTCCACATTTATATTGGCATCAATAATAATCACTTCTTGATTAATATATTCTTTTTAAAAAAACTATTTTGATTCCTTTCCATTATAAAAATTAAAACTGAACATTCTTAATTTTATACAGACAATCTTCATATTCAAAGCCTTCTACACTTATCTTAAAGGTTAAAAAAATTAATAACTAAATCCTTAAGGATAATAATCCAATTGAACATAATTCATGCCAAAAAAATCTTTGATGCTTATAAATGAAATTTAATAATTTGAAATAAATTTTGACTAATAATAGTGCTATCTTAGAATTAGCAAATAATTAAATTAAAAGTGGCATATTCTATGAATTAATAACTGAAATATAATTTTTAATTAATTAATCTGAAGAAGGACACCTGTCTCAACCCAGGAACAAACTAGGGACTTCAGATTTATGTCCTGACAAACTAAACATTAGACCATAGAGATCACTTGGCAGGTTGATTCTTCAGATATTATTATAATGAATTTTTGAATTTGGAAATCACAGAAATTGGACTCAGTCAACAGAAATATTCCTGAATTGGTTTAGCCTCATGCCATAGGCCTACAAGAATTTATTTTTCATGACAGATTCAATTGGATTATTACTTTTGATGATTTAGTTTATAATTATGTCTGTTAAGGTAAAATGCTGCCTGTGGCTTGAATTCTAGTCAGGAATATTTCTATTGGCAGATAGGAAAGATCATTTCCAATCAAATTAATCATATATGTGGTTATTCAATTTTTGATGGTTCAAATGTGATTTCAAAAAATTTTACCTGAAATTACTGTTGTACAACAACTATTATTATTTATTTATAAAAATAAATAAATAATTGCAATAGAAATTAAATTTCTTAAAAAATAAAGAAATAACAACAACTTTGGAAATTTATAGTTTATAATTATGTCTGTTAAGGTAAAATGCTGCCTGTGGCTTGAATTCTAGTCAGGTCACTGCACCAAGCTCCCAGATGATAAATCATCCTTCGAGAGAGAAAAATCTTGATATGTAACAAAAGCCAAACAATTACTTTTTATTATATATTTTTCCCACATCGAATTTTCGAACAGGGCGATGAAAATTTCTAAAAATATACTAAATTTCAAAATTATTTTGTTTACGTAAAATGCGGTTTTAATCATTTGTTCCGAAAATTATAAATTTTGGCACGGTGTCAATACCAATAATGCAACTGGTACGTAATGAAAATGCATACGTCACAAATCAGTTTCGCAATTTATCCGCTAGAGAGACAAAAATTTAATGGTTGATGATGTCACAATTTTCTCTCTCCCTTTTTGGCATCAAAACGGATAAAGTACCAAAATTATTGAAACAATTCCAATTGTTTTTAAATGGGAAAATTTATAAATTTAAATTTAAGAAATAAAGAAAAAAAAATGTACTAATGCAGGAAACTTTGATGGAGTGAGAGTATTTTTTTAAATAAAAAAAACAGTGGTATTTTAGGGGATTTAATGGATGCAGTTTTTCTTCCGAACTTTTGACACTGGTAACATTTATTAACTTGTTACAAGTTCTGCCGAGTTGCGCTGATGTGGAACAATCTCTCGCGGGTGCTTTAAATCTTTATTACTCTACTTTATCGATTTTTAAAGTCGGCTTGGACGTATTTTATGAAGACCAAACAGAAAACCTACAAAATCGAATCCCGAGCCGACTGAAAAGATAAATCTGGATTTAGGTTTTGATCTCGAACAATATATTTGATACAGCGCTTTGGTCCCTTTGTAAAATTTGAAATATATATTTTTTGTAGTTGGTCAACTGCTTTGGACGTTATTGATCGGAAGTGCGTCATAAATTATTAAATAATGGTCCGGCTATCACGTGGACAACCTTGAAAAGACGGAGAGAGAAGCGGAGCGAAATAAAAATCTATCCAGTTTTCCATAACAACTGCGTGTTTGGAAAAGAAAGCCACCTCTAATTGATGCTAACCAGGCATCGGGTCACATCGAATGCGGAGAAAAGCGGAGAGAGAAGCGGAGCGAAATAAAAATCTATCCACTTTTCCATAACAACTGCGTGTTTGGTAAAGAAAGCCACCTCTAATTGATGCTAACCAGGCATCGGGTCACATCGAATGCGGAGAAAAAGGCGCAATAGCTGGAGTGTGTCGTCGTCCAGTGGCAAATTATTAATCGGTCCCAACTTCCTTCTGGTGACGTCAAGGACGTCCGTTCTGATGTTCTGGCAGCAAAAAAGGAGTAGTACTGGCGCGAAATGTTGGCATTAACGGCGCTTCTCCACGTCACGTTCCGGTATCTATTCCCTAGAGTCGAATCTATAAAGCGTGAAAGTCTACGTCCGTCACGAGCCACGCCACGTTCCAGTCTGTCACATCGTAGGAAACATATCTGGTAATGCTAACTTTGTGATTGTTTTAATCTTGTTTTTAATTCGGGTTCGGCTTCCTGAGGATATGATTTTATTCAAAGAATAGCTTATTATTTTTTATAACTTCAAATAATATTTACATAATTTTAATTTAATTATATTATTAATCTCATAAACATCATCAGAATGTAACCTATCCTTTAATAAAATGCTCAGAAACCTGTTTGAATCAGTTTTTCTTCTTGAAATTCTTGCAGAAATGTAGAGGTTCGTCTGAGAATAACAATTACTTAAACGTTTTTGAAGTGTTTATAAGAAGAGAATTTAATTGTGTTTTGGCCTATTTTTGTGTTATGCCGCATCTCAGATCGATACATTCGCTCCAACGCGCTCTACTTTAGCGTAAAAATCTAGTAAAACATCATAATAATGAAAAAAACATTAAACTTGCCTATGAGTATCATTTAAATGCTCTTTTTTTTTCTTTTTTCTGTTAACTAACAGATGTGTATCCCCGATTGTTCACATAATAGCACGGCTCTCGTGTCGTGTGGAGAAGTCAATAATAGCATTAGTTTGTGTGAGTACTGTAATGACTGAGAGTGTCAAGTGTTCCTAATAATGATATATTGTTGTATCATTAAGCTCTTTAAGTAATTTATCCTTTTCCTCTGGCTATTTAAACAAAATAAGCTTAATAAATCTCTTTAGGTGAACTATTATAAGTGAAACTACATTATTTTTTCTAACGATAAGGTGAGATTAAAAGATAGTTTTTGCTTTTTTTTTTATTTTATTTCACTAAAATCTACAGTTTTCTCTAAATTCTTGTTTTCTATCTTTTAAATTTGAGTTTTCGATTTTGCAGTCTGATACTACTATAAATTTGATTCGATCAAAGTTAAAAATTCTAAATTGGTTCCTTAATGTGTCTCTCTACTTTATAAATGATATCGTTGAAGGATGATGAACAAATTACGACTTTCCAACACAAAGAAGTTCCGAAAGCGAGCCATAATAGTCTGAAGGAACATTAAAAAAGTTTGAACAGATCGATTATGTCTATTTTCTATAGGAAGAAAAGAAACTGACATGTTATTTCTTGAATGTACTGATCTTTTTCCTGAATTTATTTTAATCTGAATTCGTTTGATAAATTGGTTTTGTTTTGCTAAGGAAATCAGTCAGGAAGAACGTTCCGATTCTACTATAAATATATATCTATAACATTCTATTATCGTATAAAGGAGACGTTTATTTATTCGAAGGATATAAAACACCCAATTTATTCAGATCTTCGAAGGAAAAATTGATTTTCTGATCATTTTTCAAAATATTTATGACAACAAAGCTATCGTTTTTGATATGTTTATGTCGATATTGTCTGTTTTCATCGCTTACCGTATTGTATCTGAAAGAAGTTCAAAGAAAGAAGCTTCAATCTTACTCAGTAATAATCCTATTTTTATTTTCGAATGTTGATTTTGTTCAATAAATTTTAAGTGTTTTTCTTTTTTTATGATAGTCTTGGTTGAAGAATTCTGACTACGTTCAATTTTTAAAGTAGAGTTTAGATCAAGTGGAGATAAAACTGCGTATTTTGCGAAAACTGACTGAAGTCGCTGTTACCATTTAATCCCTTAAGTTCAATTTAAAACAACTTTATTATATTTTCTTTTTTTTTGAGAAAACTGTGTAGTATTTTCAGCAGGGAAGCGAATTACAAATACTATATTAACTTAGACAGCTTCAATCAGTGCCAAACCGCTTAGTGAGGTATAATTTTCTACAATTTTATTAAGCATAAATGTCTTGTCGTAGGTAATACCAAAGCCTTTTAAATGATTCTTGACGTCTCTTAGACATTTCATTGATACGTTATACCTAACAGAGGAAATTATTGTCAGTAACAAAATAAATTAAAGTGACAAATGATGTCTGATAACGGAAGCCTGTTGTGTGTCTTTCGCTTTCTAGTTTACTTAGGAACGATAGAAGCTAAAAGCCATAACTCGCATTTAGTTTGTCTGTGTGTTACTGATGTAATCCAGAAACATAACAGAATTGACAAGAAGAGGATTAAAGAGTTAAGGATTACTCGCCACGATAAATTGGGATATTATCTTTCTGAACATAACCTTCTGTATTCTGTTAAAGATTGATATTTAGAGCATTTCTATTAGCGTTTAATATTTTAAAATTATTGTTACTAGTTTTATAGCATTTTTATTTGGCATTGAAAAATATAACATACTTTTACTAGTCTATTATTATGGTGCTAAAATGACGTTTTTATGTTTTAAAAATCATAAGAAAGAAATATTTGGACATTAATGCGATTATGTATGCACTATATATAATTCTAAGTGAGGATAATTTAAGAAAGCATTTAGAATGGTAAACTGTTTGATTTAGATAAAAATTATCAATAGCAATAAGGAACTGTATCAGAAAAATTAAATGTTTTAAAACTTGTTCGGATTTGCTAAGAATGTATTCCAGTTAATTCACGTGTCGTTAGGAATAAATCCAAAAATTCTCAGGATAAATTATTTGCCGGAAGATTTTTCACACTTCCAGTGAAAGCTGCACCCATTAAGCAGAAGACGTTTATCACTGATCAATATCGACGCAGGAAATGCTTTTTACAGGAAAGCTTTCTCGTGTTGACTTCTCCCTGTGGACAAATGACACCCGTCACGTTCTTCTAACGATACCTCTGCCATGTCGGAAAAAATTCTCGTTCATCATTCTTTAAAGCGCGCAACTGGCGTTTTATATTTAACCACAAATCTGAATAATTAACTGGAACGGCCATTACCACTGTAAACATGTGATGAAGGGCTTGACTTATCGCTTGTTTGGCTTGCGGCGAAGGCGTGCCGCAACATCCATTCCATTGATTCTCAACCGCTACATTGCGGGCCAAGTGCTTCCGCTTGTAAAATAGCTAAGCAACATCGTGTGTGACCGTATAACATCATCATAAAGTTAAAAATATCTCGGGTTCGTTAATTTTAAAGGGAGAACTCGTAACAAGTTCTTTTTTCTATAAATGCACGTGATGGGGAGTGTGCATCATCTTTCAAGAACACGTATACAGTTGGGATGCGAAAATAAATACACTAAAGGCAAGCGTGCATCTTAAATCGTCTAAATTAACGTCTTCTGTACAATAATACACATCATCGGTTCTGTATGGAAATGCGATGAATCATCAACACGTAGCTAATCGAATAATCAATAAATCGATGCCGGTTGCTGTCATCCTCATCATTAATGCATGCAACACTTTTGTGTCATCTGAAGATTTTTTGTCCTGCATCATCCAAGCGCAACTTATTATACTGTTATTAATGAATTTTACATAACAAATTATCTTTTTCGAATTTAATTGATTAGTACGAAGCTCTTTTTTTTTTTTACCGGAAAGCAATTAAGTCTTCACTAAACGAAAAAAAAATTATCCACGTACGCTTTTAAACAAATTATTCCGTAATTAAAAAAAAGCAACATTACTGTATTTTTTATCAGATCTAATTTGTTGTAAAATTTAAATCTTAATCCCCTTTAAAAGCGTGGTCGTCATTAATTATCTCTGGTAAACGAAATGCTTAGATTTTTGGGAATTAAGACTAGTTTAGTAAATATTTCTCTCGCCAGATGGTGTTAAAATACTTGTTGAAGGCGGACGAAGAACATTGTAAGCAGTATAAAAAATGCGGAAATTTTTGTATAATTCCGTTTTAGCTTTAGACTAGCTTTAAATATAAATGGAAAGAATGCGGTCTTAGATAAATATAACAATATTATCGATAAAACAATTCAGAAAATCTAATAGTCTATCTGTCTCCATTAGTAACAAAGTAATGATGATGATAAAACATCAGGAAATGAAAGTCGTCCAGTATTTGATCAGAAAAGTAATTCCGGATAGATTTGTTTTCTTCTATAAACAATTTTTTTTTCCTGTTAGTCTAACTAAAACATAACTTCAGACTGTAATGTAGCGTAGTTCAATCAAGAAATCTTCTGTATGTGAAGAGCAAAGTTCAAGGATGTTTCTACTGTGAGTGACGTAAACAGAAGACCATTACTGTACAGTATTATTTTTTTTAGTTCGTCATTTTTTTAATAGCTGTAATTCCTTCCATTCGCATCGAACCCTTCAATTTATTTACACCAGAGACATTGACCTCGGAATGCTTCGTTAGTTAAGAGCTTTAAAAATATGACGTTTCATTTTATATCCAATGCTCTTTTCGCAATAATAAAAATATAATTTATCTCGAATTCTTCGATATAAAAAAAATAATAATAATAAATAATCGTATGAAAACTGCTTTAAGTAATTCGCTATTTTTACTCTCGGAAAAACAGTTGAATTATTCTAACTTTCAGTACAACGAGTAATAAAAATGAGTTGACCCAAGTTAGTTTTGTGACGAGAAGATAGTTTCGGTCGATAAACTTGTCGCCATAAAAAATTCGCCACTGTAAAATTTGCAAGGAAAATTTAAACATTTTAATACTGAAATTGTCGAGAGTATTATCATCTGAAGATTTCAGTGTATCAAGCGGTTAAATCTACAAAATGTTTGTGTTTTAAGTGCTAAGATGATCTTATGATGCCTAACAATTTTAACCAGTCTTCAGATACATAACTATGCAACGTTAATGCTGTAATATAAAGGTAAAAGCTCTTACAGTTATAATGGAGTTGCTTCCTACTTTTCGCATTGATGAATAACGTAAATCTACGCATTAAATAAATTTGTATTTGTTTTGTAAGTATTCGAAAATTTGATAAACAAGATTCTTTGAAATACATGCTCAATCAATAACTTATGCATGAAAGGACATCGTTTAATTCCATTAGTCGGAAAATAATTTTAGAAATTCTAATTAACTTATTTAGATGCAAAATTACCTTAGGAGTTCTGGTATAAAACGGAAGTTAAAAGTCTCGGAGTTCATCATGTCTTTTCTAAGAATTCATTGTAATTCTACTGTGATTAACTAGTGTACTGATGTATTAGGAAATCACAAATCTGTGTGATTCAATAGTCTTTAATTTTACACGCGGTCACTCGATATTATAGCAAATTTGTTCACTTTATACGAAATAAATAATGGAAAAAGAAAAATGTTTTAATCTTCTAATTAGCTGATTTACTTGTTGAATATTTTCGCATTGTTTCCAGCCACGTTTATTCTCTAATAGAATTATTTCGATTTAATGCGGTTGGTCTCTTCTGACAAGCGAAAATCCACTCTGCAAATATTAGGTTTGTCGAAAGAATGAGAAAAGTTGACTTTAGACTTTGTTTACTTTTTAACTTTCTCAATCTATCAAAAAAATAGAATAAAAAATAAAAGTTAACGCGTTTTATTATTATTCTGAAATTTCCATCGATGGAAATTTCCAACTAGTGAGATATTGTTAAAGATCGAAAAGCGTTTATGTGTTGGCTTAATCAGTCATCCGTAGTATTTACTTAATAAGAGTTAGACTTTATCATGAATTGACTTTATTCGTGTGTCCGCATTATTTTAATACATATCTTATTTTGAATTAATTTCAGGTATGAATCAGAAGATGGAAGCGCGCAAAATCGTCATCTTTTGGATACTAGCAGCCCTTCTTCGGGCTTGGTCCTTCCTAATTTCCCCCAGAGAAGGGAGTCCTTCCTATATAGGTCCGAAAGTGAATACGAAATGTCACCAAAATCCGTTTCGCGCCATTCCTCAATTGGCGGCACAACTGAAGTGTAAGTATCTCTTTGTTTTATTCTTTTACTTTTCGCCAACTACATTGTAAACAACGTAGTAATGCCAGTCTTTAGACTTTAAACTTTTTACTTTGGGAGGATGAGAAGACTTTACGTGAATATCTTTGTTAAACAAAACAGTTACAACGCATTTTATTGTGACTGATATATTGGCTAGATGCAATAGCGAATATAATAACTACGCTTTATTACTGTGATGTTACATTTTCAAATGCGTTTCAGTCAATAAATAGAGATTTTCGATAAATGTTATCCTTGTTTTGATTTAAATTAGTCAATTTTGTCAGAACGTCAACCTTAATTACAAGTTTAATTGGTTGATTTAAAACTTAATGACATGTAATTAATGGCTATTTTTGAAAAACTGTGGTAATCTGATCAATTAAAAAAAAATTAAGATTGTCAATTTTTGGACCTCTACCACAACGATGCTAATGTTTTATAACTTTAATTTTCATTTTTTTATATTTATAAGTATATTAATTCGATAAAATTACTAAACGAATTAAATTATTTATCGACAAATTCGAAAATATCGATATATATGAGTTTCGGAAGAGTTTTAACAACATTTTCTCATATTCGAACGTGCCAAATGTCATTTTACTACAGACAGATATAATATTATTCCATAGATATTCCCATCGATTTTGTTATTCTCGACAAGGCCTTAATGAATCCTTTCAAAGTTTCAGAGGGATTTTAATTTCATTTACGCACTCGGAAATGCCATTTAGCGATCAAATTCCGTTCTCATCTGTTATTCAGATTAGAATTCAGAATAAAGATGGCATTCATATGATTATAATTAACGATTTAATCAACTAATTGACCAAGTTGACGATTAAATTAGATAATAAAGTGCCATCAAGTTGAAGTAACGAGTACAGGTAGAAAGTTGCATAGATTTTGATAAAAGGCCAAGCTATGTACGACTTTTTTCTAAATCTGTTCTGCCTTATTGTGTTTGGTTTTTTTCCTTAAAACTTGCGTAGAAAAGAAAACAAAAGCTTATCTTACTTTCCGGTTCTTATCTTTTTTTTTTCTCTTTTTCCCCTTGTGTACGTACTCTATTGTCGTTACTTCGATTTATCTTTCGACTTTTAAAATGCATTCAAACTACTAAGATATACAATAAAATATTTAATGAGTAAACTGTAATACGGCAAACTATCTTAAGTATGGAGCCAGAATGATATATTATTAAAGATATTAAAATGCTTCAAAGTTATGCATCTTTCATGATTGCATCTGCCTAATTTTTATTAAATTCTCGGTACATTGTTGCAATTAACAGCTAACACAATTATCTCGAGCTGGAAAATAGAATAAAGTTGATAAACATATTTATATGCCTAATAATACTCTTACTCTTGGGAAGAATCGAGTATCAATTTTCTGAACGTGCCAGAAGATATGTAAGAACTGTTTTGGGAACAGTTCGACTTCGTTAAAATTTCCTCAATTATTATATTACCGTTAAAAGAAAATTCATATTAACATAAGGAAAATCCCTTTCCCTCTTTAATTAATCGAAGTTTTTAACATTTTTAAAATTTTCAAAAGCTTTCATGGCTCTCTAGAGAACGAAATCGGTTAAAATAAATTACAGTACTGTACGACTTATTTGAATTTAAAATTTTATTTTCGATGGACGATAATGGAAAGTAATTTAAAGTTAAATTTTTCGAAGAAAGCAAAGATAAAAATAATAATAATATATTTATTTATTTATTTCCCTATTCTCCATCAAACGTCCGAAGAGAAATATGGAATATATTTTATAAAATAAAGGAAAATCCGCTTACTTAACATTTTGTGGGTCGATTCTCTGTAAACTCAACAGTATAAAACCTATTTGTAAAGGAATTCTATATAAAGACGTTCATAATCGGACTCTCCGCAAATAAGACGGAAAATAGGATAATAAGGATTCCAATTTTTCTCTAATGGGATGTTTGCAATGAGAAAATTCAATTCTAATCAACCGTAACATGGCGATCATTCTCTGTATTGCTGTACAGACAATAACTTCTTTCTACAAGCAGGTCTTACCTAGGTATATTGTTTAATATTAAAAGGAAAAAAAAAAAAGTCATTACCTTCTCTTGAGAGTTAGATTCATTAAGATGGGGTTTTTACAGAATTTCCGTTTTCTCTACGAAAATAATTATTCCGAAAGTCTTTCTTTGGTCTCATTAGATGAAAATTGAAATCTTTTATTTCTGGAATAAAAGTGAAATGTCAAAAGTTACACAAGAACTCGATTTTGTTGATTTATTTTTCCTCTTAGCAGTCACAAAAATATACGAATTACTTATTTAATACACAATTATCATTAGGATAATTCTTTTAGTAAGAAAGAAAATTATTACTGTAACATAATACTACTACTAAAGCTTGGATATTTTATTAAAGTATTAAATTATTGGTTTTTGTGTGGAAGAAATACATTTAGAAATATTCAATTAAATAAAGGAGTTATTATTATAAAATAAAATATAAAGAATTTTTATTCGAACATTTAAACTGAACTTCTGATCAATAAAAAGTGAACCTTCACTTTTTATTGATCAGAAATTCAACAGTTTTATGTAGTGAATTGCGAGAGGAACCCGGATCAATACTTTCCTTATTTGTTCCCATTTCCGAAAGTTTAAACAAAAAAAAAAAATTGAAATTGCTAACGCCTTCACTTTTTATTGATCAGAAATTCAACAGTTTTATGTAGTGAATTGCGAGAGGAACCCGGATCAATACTTTCCTTATTTGTTCCCATTTCCGAAAGTTTAAACAAAAAAAAAAAATTGAAATTGCTATTTTTCGTTTTAGATTTAAATTGGATGGAACTTTTAAATTATATTATATAAATCTCGCCATCACATTTGATCTTTTAACATTTCGTAGTAAATTATTCTGTAAAGGATTTATCAATTTCTCTCAGTAAATATTTTAACGGCCATTTTGACAATTGTGTATAATGTCTAAGTAATCGATTCTTATTCGTTTGCTGATTGCGCACTCTCACCGCAAATTTTTTCTCTTTTCTTTACTAATCCTTCGGGGAACTGTGAAAATCCATCTTTGTTATAATTTTTTTTTATTTTAATGTGTAAAATGCACTGATTATTCGACATTTAAACTTTACAAAAAATAGTTTCTGAATTTATTGTATTATTATTATGATATTTAGAAAAAATATTTTAGATCGGAAGAGCGGTTCAGCAGGAATGCCGAGACCGATATCGTATGCCGTCTTCTGCTTGAAAAAAAAAAAATAGTTGATACTGTTGGTTTAAATGTTTTTGCGTCAACGTTTCTTCAATAATGGAATATCAGCATTAAATTTCATAGAAAATAAGTCTGGTTCTATAATTAGGTGAACTTAGGCAATCGCCTAGGTGTAGGCGGCCGGATGCCCGAGGGTAACGCGTTGGTGTACCACGCAGGAAGACCCGGGGGCGGCATTTCCCGAAAAATTTTTTCGGGGTGCTGGGCAGGGGCCCTGCAATCCCCTCTTTCACCATATCCTCCACGGGTATGGTGAGGAGGACCAGTT
>AYEL01065807.1:0-12598 GCA_000484575.1 Olivierus martensii
ATGTAACTATAGTTTATATATATATATATATATATATTTATTGTGTAATTTATTGTAAATGTTATGCAGAACAAAGAGTGACATTATAGTTAAGGACAAACCTGTTTTGTCTACAGTTCAGGAAAAAACACAAAACTGTTTCATTTTAAACATTAGGAAATTTACAAAATAAATAACTAAAGTTATTATTTTTTTTTATTATGTAAAATTGTTATTACAATTATTTATTTGCATTAAGTTACTGTTATTTTTGCAGCCATTGTGAAGATTTGATAGTTACACCTTTTGCACAAATATTGGCAAGTTTAAGGAATGTTCGGAATAATTATATATGTCTCACTAATATTGCTCCTTCAAAGTAAGAATTTTCAGAAATTTTCTGTAATATAGAGATTCAATTTTTTTCTGTTCATCATCATCATCATCATCATCATCATCATCATTATCATCATCATCATCATCATTATCATTATTATTATTATTATTATTATTATTATTATTCAAACTTTTGTAATATTATATTGTCTAATTTAATAAAAATTTTTTAATATATTTTTTAATTTTACTTTCTCAGGATCATGAGTTAAGAACAACTTTAGAAAAATTAACTGTTTTGCAACAAAAGGGAAAAAATTCTGCAAAATTATCACCACTGAAATGTACTGAAAATTTTCCTATTGCAGATATTTCTAAAATTCAGTTTAACAAGTAAATATTAACTTTGCAATTTTCAAATAAATGTCATAAAACCAATTTTTTTAATATTGAAATATTACAATTTTTCTTTTCGTAGTTAGTTTATAATAAATCATCTAATATTATCTCAGTGTTTTTTCTTTAAATTAATCTGCAGATAGGCTACTTTATTACAAATGAATTTCTAATTAGTTTATTGAAATTTTTAAAATTAGAAATATATGATTATATCATATTGAAATAATATTTTGTAAAATCATATAAATAAGTATTATTAGCAGGAAACAGTTTTTTATTTATGTAAAATATTTTCGGCCTCTCTTATCAAAGTTACTTATATGATTTTATTAAAAAAGCAGATAGATTTATGATTCAATATTTTGTAAATTATTCTTTTATAACTATGCACTATTTCATTACTTGTGTCATACTTTATTTTATTAAATTTAAGTTTAAGAAAACAAAATGATTTATTTTTCAATTGCTAGAAAAATTAATACAGGTAGTCCTTAACTTGCAACCATTTATACTTATTTCAATGATGTGATAATTAAATTATGTGATTTGTCAATGCAATTCATATGCAAATGAGTCAATGCTAAATAGTTTAATTACTGGCAGTATCTATTGTGTATTGTGTGGATCTATTGTCCTTTAATTTTGTGTATGTTAAGTTAATTATGATAATATATTATAAATATTAGTAGTATTTTGCAACCACTTATCATCTAAGTAAACCACATATGGGCAACGCCGGCCCGTGGGCTGGATCCAGCCCTCTACTTCATTTGATCCGGCCGATGATCCATTTCAGCCAAGTTGATCGGATTCATGGTGGGAGAAATATGGTATGTTCTACTTATGGTTCTACTCAAGTCTTTTCAACTAATAAAAATTTAGGCAATTAAATTTAATTTAATTACTATATATTTATTCCAAATTTAAATTACACATCATCCATTCTTTCATCTCTTATCATTCTCCAGTGCATCATTATAAAAATGATAAGTACACTGGAAAATGATGCAAGATTTTATTCATCTGTGTGGATAAGTAAGAGTATTGTATACATTAATAATTTTTGTAATTTGAAAAATTCTTATTTTACAGATGGATATCAGTTCCTTTTCAAAATATAGTTAAAATTTTATCAATAAAAAATTATATTTGATAAATTTTAATTAAATATTATATTTTAAAACTTTATAACTGATAAAATTTCCAATATTTTAACACACATATGGGCAACCTGCAGGCCGGATCAGGTCCTCTACTTCATTTGATCTGGCCCCTGACCCATTTCAGTGAAGTTGGTTAGATTCATGATGGGAAAAATATGGTATGTTCTATTCATGGTTCTACTATAGTCTTTTCAACAAAAGAAGAACTTTTAAGGCCGAATTCGATGATTGACAAGTTTTTTCAGTTAGAGTTAACTATAGTCAATACGATGTAAAATGGATCACAATAGAGAATTTATTATCATTTTCGATTTGATGTTCAGTTTAAAAGCATAGTAATCAGATTAAAATATTTTTATCTTTATAATTAATTTTAGCAACTTGCGAATTCGATGATAGATGAGTCTTTTCAGTTAGAGTTAACTATAGTTGATACGATGTAAAACGGATCACTATAGAGAATTTAATATCATTTTCGATTTGATGTTCGATTTAAAAGCATAGTAATCAGATTAAAATATTTTTATCTTTATAATTAATTTTAGCAACTTGTTTTAATTCATTTAATATTAGTTTATTTTATTTAATAATTTGATCTGGCCCTTGACTCTGGCAGAATGATAATTTGGTCCCTAAACTAGGAAAGACTGTCCATGCCTGTTTTAACATACTGCGACAGAATGATAATTTGGCCTTCAAGCTAGGAAAGGTTGCCCATGTCTGAAGTAAACCAATATGTGAGACTTGTGGGAAAAGTTACTATTAAGTTAACTAAACTATGATATTATAATACTTAAGATACTAGACAGCACTAAACTGCATACTAAACTATAAACTGAATACTAACACTGTATTCAAATACAGTGTGCTAACGTTTTCGGCTATACAGCCATCTTCAGGCGCTGTTCGAATCAAAAGTTCTAAAAAATTTTTAAAAAAGAATATACAGTTGCTATGGAGATAACTTTTCAAAAAGTTTAACATTTGTAATAGATGCACTTGGCACCAATCGATCAACAGTTATCATAATAATAATAATAATAATAATAATAATAATAATAATAATACAAATAAGGAACAATGTACATCTGGATAATTCTTACTAGGCAAATAGTATTATGATTGAAGCACTGTTTGATTTGATTATATATTTGCTTGATTTATTCCATTTTCTTCTATTTTATTTTTTATTATATTTCATATTTAAAAACAGATGATTTTATTTAATAATACTTCAAAACCTAATTTTTTTTATAAAAAATATGCAAATCTTCCAAATATTTTAAAGTATTAAATTATTACATAAGTCACATTTTTAGATTCCATCTATTCTCAATTCCCATGTTAAACTATAGCCAAAAGCAATGTTACTTTTTTATTACTATAATAAATAAATAATCCCTTTATTATATTTTATTTACTAATTTGTTTAATTTAAACAACTTTTTTCTTTCAATAAGATATCAAAAATAAGTTTTTTTTAACAAATATCAACCAATAAAAATATATCAACAATGAATAATTTGGTAATATATTTTAGAAGTATATTCATTATAATATTGAATTAAGTATCTTGTCTTGTTAAAATTTTTTATTTCTTATGGCAAGCATTTCATAACACTTTTAATAAATTGATATCTATTGTTTGACCTCCATATTGATTACAAACAAGAATGGAACTTGAGGAGATAATTTTATCAGTGTGTCAATTGTAATCAAAGAATTGTCTTCAATTATGTAACATGAAAAATGGTTATCCTTCCTCATTACCAATTATAACTTCTAATAGGATCATCAAATAAGTTTTTATATAAATATATGTTAGATAGCTATATTAATAAAAACTTATTTTTATCTTCTTTTAATTAATCTGAAATCAATTGGAAGTTTTCCAGTAGCTAAATGTAATTGTTGGAAATTTTTATTGCTATACTCATTTCAGTTAATGAATTATTTATATTTCCAATTATTTTGACTAGCTGAATTTCTTTAAAAATTGTTGTTTTTATCAAGTATTATAATGTTTGATGTTACTAAATTATTAAAAATCTTCAAATATATCTGAATACTTTTTTCTTTCCTCAGTTTGTTAATCATTACTGATTAAAAATAGAATTTTAAATGTCAAAGTTAAGAAATATTGATTTAGAATTTATTAAATGTAATAATTTAATATTTTTAAGTTTGACAATAATAAAAATTATTAAATACCAATTAAAAATATTTATGCTAATATTTAAAATAAATATATAAAAGATGATTATAATTTCTTGTTTTATTTCCCAAATCTAATACCATTAGTTTATAGATGTTAGAATTTTAGTTTGTAATTTTATTTATTATTATTATTTTGCTAATGCTAAAAGAATAAATTTAAATGAACTTACTTAAAATCAGTTCTATTGGCTATTTATAGTTACCAGTAGTTGTAATATTAAATTAATATAAATTATAATGATGATGATAAATGACTGTAAGAAAAAAATATTTGTATAGTAAATATTGAATTAATAATTATAATAAACTTTAAAAAATTCTATATTTTAAAATTTCAAAAATTAAGTAAAATATTTGTAAAAAAAATTTAAATTAAAAATATAATATTTTTTAAATTTAATATTTAAAAAATATTAATTAATTTTTTATTTGTAAAAAAAATTACAATTATAAAATAAATAAATATTTATTGATAAACTTTCCTCTATAGTTAATAAGATATTAAATTTTTTTGTTTTACTTCATTAAAAGCATTTCAGTGAAATTATGGTATATTTTGACAAGATCTGATAAACAAAATTCTTATCTGTTAAGAATATTATAGTTAAGTTTAATTTTAGCATTAAATATATAAAGTTATTATCTACTCTAATTTTATAAATTTTGAATTATACATATTTAATATAATGATTCCTATTAACTTTAATATTTTATCAACTTGTTGTTAATTAAAATTTAATTTACAATAAAAGACTTGAATTATATAATGTATTGCTTTTAGAAATAAAACAGTTTAGTTTATATCTAAATACTCAACACATTTTTTTTATATAAATTGTCCAGAATTTTAAAATGCAAACATTTAATCTGAAGTTTTTCTTTGCTACCAAATGCAGAATCATTAAAGTATATTATTAATAATTTAAATAAATTTAACTCTTCATATCATTATTTATGAATTAACAATTGGATTATAATATTGATTGATTATTTGATAACTTATTTTTAACATGAATTAAATATTCTGTTGCTCATTTTTAACACATCAATTCCTACTGCTAGATTATCTAAAGTTTTCTAAACTTTCAACTCCAGAATAAATAGACTCGACTTTAAAGTCTATAATTAATCAAGAGAAAATACTTTTTCCTAGACTAAATTGACTATGCTTAAATTATCAGAATAAACTAAATTTTGTTTTGGCTGTCTTAATAATTGTCATATGAATTCTATGATATGAAAGTCCTATCAGTTTGTAACAATAATATCAAATGTAAAAAAAATCATTGATCCTTCAATAATAATTTATTATGCTACTTATGTTTGTACAATATAGAACTGTTTTTTTTTTTTTTTTTTATTTCACACAAAAAATGAGAGAATCAATTTAATTAGTAAAATAATAAAATATAAGATTAATGGTTTCTTAAAGAAATTCCAGGAAAGCCAACAGGAATCTATTTTTAAATATGAATATTTAGAATTCAAATTACAAATTAAAATATTTTATTTAAACATTTGACAAGCATTTAAATTTTGAAATAAAGTTTTTTTTGTCAAAGTAAATCTTTTTACAAATAATTTGTGAAGATGAAAAAAACTTTCTTTTACATTATTAATTTTTCAAAACATTGAGACTAGTTATTACAAAGATTACAATAATATCAATTATGTATTAATTATTTCATTCCTACAGTTAAGATTAAGATGTCATTTTGATATCATAATTAGATCAAAATGAATAATGAAATACAATGGAATGAGATCACTTTGTTCAAGGAAGTTCTGATCTTAAATCATATCTTCAATTAAACATTAGTAAAATATTTTCATATATTTATAGAGAAATACATATTAACTAGAACTTATGTTAGTTAAATTCTTACATTTTATTTTATTAAATTTATTTAATAAATTTCATTTGATTACTATCAAAAATATAATCTTTAGATTTAATTCAAATTTAATTTAATAAGCATATTAACTAGAACTTATGTTAGTTAAATTCTTACATTTTTTTTTTCATTTGATTACTATCAAAAATATAATCTTTAGATTTAATTCAAATTTAATTTAATAATCAATTATTTTGTCCTAACTTTTAAGTTGTTAGATTAATTCTGAAGTATTATAAATTTATCATAGTTATGTTTTATAAAGTATAATATAAATATGTTATGATAACAAGTGCTAAAGTAAATATAGATAAGATGTGGTTATATGAAGTTATATATCAATGCATTCAGTTTGAAATTATCAGAATACCAATTTAGTTAGGATTTTTTCTATATAGTTATTGCTCTCCTTGAAAAACTCTGCTATTCATTTTTAAATAAATATCTGAAAGTCATATTTTATTATTACAAAATATAAAATACATGACTTGTAATTTTATTTCTTAATAGATGATTTGAAAAAGTTTTTTAATTCTCATTTAAGAAAGTGTTTTTATTAATCAAATATTACTTCAAAAGAAAAGTTTTCATTTTAAACTATTAAAACTGCTCTAATTCTTACTGATTATCTGTTATTATAGAAATAAAAATGCTTTATTTATATCATAATTAATAAATAAAAATTAATGTGTGTATACAAATAATAATTACCGGTAATCTATTTGGTATTGATTTAGATATAAAAATATATATTTAAAACTAATTTAAAAAATTTTTATCATCATCAGAAATATCAAAAACTTTAATTTCCTGTATAAATTAAATTTTCAACAAAAAATATTTTAAAAAGTTATTTGTTTATTTAAAATTAATTCTAGATAAGGCATAAAGCCAGCAATTTATTATGGGATAATTCTTTTGAAACAGTTGAATTTTAGCCAATTTCTAAAAGAATAAACTCTATTTGATGAGTTAGAGATTCTTATATAATCAAAGCAGAATGTAAAACACTAGGGATACTGTTTACTAGTATTACTAAACAAATTTTAAAGATTTGTTTAGTAATGCTAGTTTCGATGTTTCATATTTGATAATTTAATGTAGTTCTTATATGGTATGTAATAAAAATAAAATCTATATATAATTTCCTTGATTTATAAAGAAAAAATAAATTTAATAAACTATGAAATCTATTACATTGAGTTATTTTGCTTTTAAATATTTGAATTATCAAAATAAATAAATAATTAACTGTAATTTTAATGATAAACAAATTTCATTCTTTAATATTAAAATATTTAAAAGCAAAATATCAAAATAAATAAATAATTAACTGTAATTTTAATGATAAACAAATTTCATTCTTTAAAAGATCCATTTAATTTAGCTTGATTTATTTATAAATTAAAAACTTATTTTAATAAATGATAAAAATATGAAAGATTAAACTGTTTTACTTAAACAAAAAATAAAAGGAAGAGAAGAAGGAAAAGTTTATTAAATTCTACATTGTGCTAATATATGTTTTCTTTAAAATCTTATCATATGGCCTAACATCTGTAGCCTAAAATACTCCCAAATGTTAGTTTCTCTCTCACGTTATTTTATTGACTTATTAGTTTTAATAACTTCATGTAATAAATTATTGATATGCTAATCACATTTTAATAAAATGATTGATTATTATATATTAGATTTTAACTGTTTAATTCCCAAGATTTAAGCATCCATATTAATACAGCAGTAATATAATGCTGTATTAATATAGATACTTGATTGATTAAATTACCATGATTAAATATCAATTATAACAAGATATTAGTAATGGTAATAAACAGTGTCAAAAATCATTATATAATGAAAGAGTAATTATGTGAGTAATGGTTTTTTTCTATAAAAGTTTTTTAGATGGTATATATATCATAGACATGTTTTTAGTACTAAGCAGTAATTCATGTTAAGCTTATATACAACTTAGCATACAACAATAGTTATAAATATATATAGCTCTTAACTAAAAATTAATTGTTTGAAAAAATTAATATTTTTTATATTTTCCACATGTACTTCAAGAAGAGGTGGATGGTTACTGGTGAATGGTGAGCAGGCACTATCAGATAAAAACGAAGCTCTACTTGTTGGGAGAGTGGCAATTCGAACTAAATTTAATTCTAGTTGCATATGTAGTGGGCTACATCTCGCGACCGCGATAATTCGAATTTTGGTATTCGATAAAAACGAAGTGCTACTTGGAGAGTGGCGACTCGAACTAAATGTAGGTTACATTATGTAGTGGGTATATCTCGCGGCCGAAATAATTCGAATTTTGGTATCAAATTATAAACCGCCGCTGCAATAATTCGAATTTTGGTATCAAATTATAAACCGCGATAAATTGTAATAATTCGAATTTGAGCACAATAATTCAAATTTTAGTATCAAATTATAAACCACAATAAATCGAGAATCGCAATAAATGAAACCGCGATAATTGAGGTATTCCTGTATTATAAAAAAATAATTAATTTAGGAAATGATTTGTAAATAATAATCAAAATATTTTGCATAAACAATATATATTTATTTGGAATTATTTTTATATTATACTGCATATATCTTTGAATAAATAATCAGAAATGAATGCATTAAAGGCATGAATAATACTTCAACACAACCACCAATGCACTAAAATGAAATACAGATAGTCCTCAACTTATGATGGGATTCCATTCAAACATCTTCATTGTAAGTTGATTCTGATATAAGTCAAGGACTTTTTAATTCTTAATTTGTTTGATTTCTGTTTTAATATTTTCATAAATTAGGTTTCTATTTAACCTTAAAACAGTTAAAAATGTATAAATTTACATGAACATTTATAAGTTATTAATTAGCACATATACAATTAAATACATAAATACAAAATTAACAAAGAAATTTTTTCATCAATAATATTAATTCTCTTACTTCATATGATAGGATTCCAATGAGATACAAAAATTGCAACAAGAGAAATGAACACTTCAACTGCTGATTAGCAATTAATGTGCCAATGGCTATGATAAGTTAGAAGAATTATTCCATATTGTTGAAAGATTTTCTTTGCTTGCCAACTAATGGTGACACTGCTTTATGTATACAAAAGTAATGTGATATATGTATGTATATGTAGATGGTGAAGTTAAATTAGAGAATTTTTAATAATAATTTTTAGCCACTATAAGTGCAAATTTTCATAAGTCGAGGACTACTTGTACTGTAACTTTATTGGATGGCAGTGGTTCAGATAATCAATGCTCTATTGTACTTGCATTAATAATAATAATAATAATAATTATTATTATTATTATTATTAACAATATAAATTAATATTTTTTTAAACTGTTATTGCCATATTATGTTACTGACAATTGAACAAATACATTTAGACATTTAAGAAAAATAAGAATTTATAAATATATTAGTTTTTTTTTGTAGTTGCATTAGATCGGATTGCATAATTTACCAGCAATTCATAAGAAGCTTAATTCTACAAATAAACAAATTTATTTTTTCAATAAATAATAGAATATTTGAATATATGTATGTTTACACTTTATTCATTTTTTAATATTAAATACATTTTATCCATAATTCTAAATTTTTGGTATTTTGCAGATTATCTGGGGAATTAGATAATCAAAATATCAAATCTAACTACCTAACTACCCCAATTAATCAGGAATCTACTGTATATTAAAACATTCATTTACAAATATGATTTATTTTATATTTTAGTTTATCTAAATAAATAAATTATAAAAATATATATATAAGCACAAAAATATGATAAAAATTAGAAATATTAAATATTTTATATTTATTTTATGCATAAATTATTTTGCTTAATGTATCTCAATCATTCTATTATTATTTATTTTTTTATATTTATTAAGTAGTAGTGTTTGATATGTATATTTAATGCATAAAATAAATAAAAATAATATTATTTTTTGTAATATTTTTAATGTAGTGCATCAGGATAAAAAACATGAATTAACCTTTGATCAGATCTCACATAAATATGACATAACTCTCATAAATATTCTACAATCAGATAGAAATTTTTTCTCTCAAAAGTCCACTTATTAACTTTAAAGTTGTCACTAAATTCTTGATGGATGTTATCGGCTTGGCACTTATTCCTAGATTGATTCAAAGAGGCAGATAGCCCTGGTTATATACTTATGAGATATGGCACTAGAATAAAAAAATAGGAATTAATACACTGCCTAGAGAAGATACATAAAAATAAACAAGCACTTAGGCAGGAACAAAATAACCGAAACACATAAGGTTAAACAATAGTAGCACTTTCAATTTTTATTCAAATCCGATTCAGCTACATAAAGAAAAGAACATCAAAATACATTCTACCGAACGCAAACCGAATACACAATATTTTTAAACAGTGTTGCTATAGCAACAAAAATATACATCTTATCATATAACAGATTATACAATACAGTGTTACCTTGGTTAACGACGGCCTCAGATAACAACATACTTAGTTAACGACGAGTGGCTGTAAGAAAAAAAATGTCTTGCTTAATGACGCAGGCTTTGGTTAACGACTCCTGATTATGTAAACTTCGACAAAATACAGTTCTATAAAACAGCTCATCATCGCAACACGTGATTGTTAGCCCAGTTATTAATCGTTATTTTTTTTCACAATCAATTGTGTCTGTTGGCCACATTCTCAGCCTCCAAAAGCTGGCCACCTAGCACAGGTTTTCCTGTACAATATAACACAATAAAATGTTAAACACTTACCTAAACATTACAAATAAAGGTGTTCCCATTGAATCTTCTAAAGTTCTATAAAAGAAATAAATATAAATAAATTTTAATATCATAAACAAATCAAATTTTCTATTTATATTAAATATAAATCAATCTACTACAAAAAAATGAAAATTTATTTCTAATTAATAACTATTATACAGTTTAAGTATAAAAATGATAGACAGTTAAATAAAAATTCTTCTTGAAGTATCTTATGATGAAGGTTTTCTATCATTATAGATTCAACAACAATGAATTTCGACCAAAATGTAAAATACTGGGCTATGATAAAATTTTTATTTAGTCTAACAGTGGAGTTAGCAAATATGTATTTATTTCCAAAACTAGGAAGAAACTTCTCCAGTTTGTTTATAAAAGACAAACTGATTTTTCAGAAATATAATCATCAAGGGATTTAATAAAACTGGTTATTGTTAACTTTATTCACTTTATATATTAAAAAACATGTAATATTTATTAAAGAGTGTAAGAAAACAGTGACTAGAACAATATATAAAATTGTCAAAACTTCAAAATTAATAATTTAAAATATTATTTATTGCAAAAATATTCACAATAATACTAATTTACTTTTCACTTTTCTTCTTATATATAACTAATAAAAATTCAACAGCTCAATCAAGTAAAAAACAACACAAATTATTATTATTATTTATTGATTACTCTAAAACATTTCTAAATGGGATCATAAGTACATAAAGAATAGCTATAACATAAAATTAAAAAAATCAAATCTATTACATTAAATGAACTTTCATATATAATGGGGTTCCTTAACTTATGAAGAAGTTGCATTTACAAATTTCAGTTATAATTTGGAACATGATTTTCCATAGATACAATGTTATAAATAAATGTTATATTCCCCAACCACTAGAATCCAGAATATTCAATATATTTTTTAAAAGAACTTTTGTAGAGTATAAACTACTTAATAGGAAACAGTATAAGAAGAATAGCACTAGATAGCAGTAGGAATATAAAAAACATTTTTTTATTGGAACATTTTTGGCCAAATTATAAAGCCAACTTCAGCAATACCCAAGGTAAGCAAATAGAATTACAAGTTCTAGAATATGTTTTAAGAATGACAATAATTCAAAAATTAACAAATTAAAAAGTTTTTACAAACTTTTAACTAAGAACATAACTTGTATCAAGAGAAGGTTTGCAAATTATATGAGATTAAAACACAAAATACTAATAAAAAGATCAAAGGAGCAAAAAAAAATATAGAATAAAAAATATACAATATTAATATGTGATCACATAAAAAAAAATCTTTTTACAAGAAAGTATCTGTAGAGATTATACATGTTTACATAAAGAATACAACTAAGCTTTTGATACATTGTAATTCTGATCTTCATTAATGATATTGTTGGATAAGCACCTTCTTGCTATTTCTAACAATTCCTTTATCAAGCCATCTTCTAATGTTATTGAGAGAGCTATTGCTGTTGCTGCATCTCAATTAATATTGAAGTCATTATTCCAAAAACATTTTGATAGAGCGGTATTACATTTAGCATGAAATATATTGGTCTTATAAATCCAAATTTACCAGCCAAATTCTAGCCCTTGAATTATAACGGAAAAATTTAATGATCGGAAATAATTTGAACTAAAGTTAGCGCCATCTATTAATTAATAACTGAACTCAAATTTTTAATTAATTTATCTGAAGAAAAAATCTGCCTCGGCCCGGGATCGAACCGGGGACCTTTGGGCTAACGTCCCAACGTCATAAGCGCTAGACCA